>JZKD02S1201320.1:1497140-1515778 GCA_000966675.3 Picea glauca
TTTGGATGGGATCCAACGATCACTATCTTTTCTCCTCTTGATTATTACTGCGCTGTTATTCAATGTTGTTGTCATCACTGCGACCACACGTTCTTGCCATCAATGACAAGTATACACTAATTTGATCAATATTTGCCAACAACAACTAGTGATAACCGGATCTCTAGTCAATCTTCAAATACATCGTTGCACATTTCATTTAATGAAAGAATCATCTATTCTTGGAAATAGATATCGGTTCTTGATCATTGCCTTGTTCAAATGACATTAGTAACTGCAGAGTCTCCATGACCCCTCCTTCTTTCATAGGAAATAACAGGTGCGCCCCATGGTGACACATTTGGACGTAAAAGTCCTAGGTCCAACAAGTCTTCAATTCCAAGGTTAACTCTTGTAAATCAAGTGTTGACATAAGACCAGGTGTTCTTGCTATCGGTTCGGTTCAATGCTTCAAGTCGACGGTAAATTTCGGTTCTCTTTCAGGCGACAACCATGGAAACTCATCTAGGGACACATCTGCTAACTCCCATACTACTAGAAGGTTATCTAATGCTTCTTCCACACCCTAGTTGTTCAGTGCCAAGAATGTATATAACTTCCATCGTTGAGCATGCTCTTATGTAGCTGTAGGGAAGAATGATCCTTAGGGATACACCTTGGTTCCTTCCTACAATCACATTTCTTTGTTCCTCAACATTAGTCCATCTAGACCACTTTGTCTTATTGTTGAGAATCACATCATGCAATTACCCACCAGTCCATACTAGTCACTTTGTCATAATATATTAGGATCGTGAAGTTTAGGTCGGACTTCGTTACATTATTCCCTAGGTTAAAGAGACAGTTCATACCCTTTCCTTCACCCATCCTATTGGTTCTTGAAGCCATTTCGATGAATCTAAGCTCATCCTGTCAAATTCCTTTACTTGAATCCCTTAAGCATGGTACTAGGAATAGAGCTCTTTGTAGCACCAGGATCTAACAAATACCAAAAATTTGGTTGGCGATGGTACCTGACGCCTCGAGCACAATGGACTGGTGCTCATCCTGGCAGTTATTCACCGCTCTCATGAATTCTATGGGCGTTGGCCATCTTCACAATGGTAGTGTTTCCTATTGACTTGACCTCTTTGGCCCTCTCAACTAGACAACCGCACTGGTAATGCGGCTCTCCGCATGTCCAACATCCAGTGTTCGATCTAGTACTTTGGGCCCTCGAAGTAGTAGTTGTTGGCCCACCAACCTAAAACCCTGGTTGGTTCTGTTGAATAGGCCCAACTGTTGTTGTTGTCTAAGCAGTGGTCCCTTGTAGGGGGTTCTCTATCAAGGAACCTATCATCATGGTGCCATGAACAAGGATTATATAGACATATATTGATACCAATATGTCTTGTCTGGTTGATGTCTGATGTTTCTATGCACCATATCTTTCTAGTCCAAACAGTCATGCAGGAGTCCTTCCCTAACTCCTGTGGTAAAATATTCTTCAGCCAAGAAGCCTACTGGACTACATTGTGCAACGTCGAGGCATTTATACCCTCGCCTTAGCACAAAGATGGAGTTAAGGCTGCACACAAACTTGCTGACCTCTAAATTCTTCGTGTTCAGATGCAGGGCATACCAAAGTATCTTCATAAATCTGATTGCATAATCTAGCACCATACGACCCCTTTTCGTAAGGTGCAGAACTCATCGAGCTGGTGCTCAGTGAATTCCTTTGATGATTACTTCTCCCAGAACCGTTCATCGAACCGTTTCCATAACAAGGCTCTGATGACCATGTTTAGCTGAAGTATGAGCGCCTTCAAACTTAGAAGAGCAGACCTTCATGCTAGAGGTCGAAATCGTGAAGCACGAATCACATTGCCATGGCTCTATAGCCATGCCTTGACGGTAGAGTCGTCTGTGGCACTCGTGGACTCGGGAACTTAACCCTATCAAGTTTTCCATGAAATATACCAGTACTGGTGGGGCGTGTTGTGGACCCTCAGGGGTACAGGCGCCCTGGCCTTATCTCTGTACAAATGGTTAGTCAAGGCCTCTAACATTTAGCTGGAAGGACCATGTCAGACCCAACACATCCTGTGCAATAATCTTCTCATGCTCAAGACTTGTTCTTATCCTTGGGGGTGAGACCCCTATGGCACAGGTGCTACTGGAGGTGTCGTGCCTCCTCCCCTGGCACCACGTCGTGAACCTTTGTGACATCCTCTAACCATGAGTAACTCATGGACAAGTTAAGATTATAATTACCACTAAGTTAATAATTCAAGTGTATAATTCAGTGGAAGGTGTGGATATCCACAGTCATAGGGTTGAACCCACTCTGATACCATATGTAATGACCCTCACCGTTACGACCACAAGCGATGTACAACAGGCCAATTTTTTTTTCTCTTAGTGTTGCGTTAGGAATTTAATATCATACTAAGGGCGACATCGTCGATACATCAATCACATAATTTAGAAAAACAATAGTAATGCATCAATAATCGAATACGTCACAATGCCAACAAAACATCGCCATGAACCACAAAACACATGGAGATGTATTAACTCATTAAATAACAACCGCTAAACACAAAGTCTACAATCATCAATCTCATAAATCCATCAATCCTAAACAACGATTAGTCAATGCACATGAGAATCATTACATAAATCCTAAGAGACCATGCTAAATTCAAGGCACCAACGTGTATCAGTTAATTTTCGAGGCGCAAGGCCTCGACAAAAAACACGATCATCCATAACAATTTTCATTAAGCGCTAGAATACTAATGTCTAAGAATATCATTTATTACAAAATCTAGATGCGCAATAAGTTTAATATCTAAGCCATCATACATTACAAAACATCAATGTTTCTAGAGTTCATCTAAAATTTATATCAATGACAACTGACTTTCCAACAATAATTGAATGAGACAAAAACAATATTATTTAAATCTTAAAATCTTTGGACAATTTTCACTGATCACTATTTCCAAGGCATACCAATACATATTCCCTTTTTCTACTTATATATATATGTTCCCTTTTTATATCATTCTCTTAAAATGTCCTTGTCCTTGAAAAATCTCATTCTTCATTAAGCTTACTCTAATATATAATGTCTAATGTTGCTATGTACCATATGTCTTCAGTCCAAACAGTCATGCAGGAGTCCTTCCCTAACTCCTCTGTAAATTATTCTTCAGCTAAGAGGCCTACTGGACTGCATCGTGCAATGTCAAGGCATTTATACCCTCGCTTTCTCACGAAGATGGATTTACGGCCGCACACAAACTTGTTGAACTCTACATTCTTCATGCTCAGATGCAGGGCATACCGGAGTATCTTCATAAATCTGATCTCATAATCTAGCACCGTACGACCGCTTTTCGTAAGGTGCAGAACTCATCGAGATGGTGCTCAATGAATTCCTCTGACGATTACTTCTCCTGGAACCATTCATCGAACCGTTTTCATAACAAGGCTTCGACGACCATGTTTAGCTGAGGTAGGAGCGTCTTCAAACTTAGAAGATAAGACTTTCATGCTAGAGGTCAAAATCGTGAAGCATGAATCACATTGCCATGTCTCTCTAACCATGCCTCGACGACAAAGAGGTCTGTGGCACTCGTGGACTCGGGAACTTAACCCCATCAAGTTTTCCATGAAAGCTACCAGTACTGGTGGGGCACGTTGTGGATCCTCAGGGGTACAGGTGCCCTGGCCTTATATTTTTACAAATGGTTAATCAAGGCCTCTGACATTTAGCTGGAAGGACCATGTCAAACCCAACGCATCCCGTGTGATAATATGCTCATGCTCAAGACGTGTTCTTATCCTTGGGGGTTGGACCCCTATGGCACGGGTGCTACTGGAAGTGTCGTGCCTCCTCCCCTGTCACCACGTCGTGAACCTTTGCGACATCCTCTAACCATGAGTAACTCATGGGCAGGTTAAGATTTAATTTAGCACTAAGTTCATAATTCAAGTGTATAATTCAGTGGAAGGTGTGGCTATCCACAGTCATAGGGTTGAACCCACTCTGATACCATATGTAATGAACCTCGTCATTACGACCACAAGCGACGTACAACATGTAAATTTTTTTTTCTCTTAGTGTTGCATTAGGAAATTAACATCATACTAAGGGTGACATCGTCGACACATCAATCATATAATTTAGCAAAACAATAGTAATGAATTAATAATCGAATACGTCACAATGCCGACAAGACATCGCCATGTACCACAAAATGAATGGAGATGTATTAACTCATTAAATAACAACCGCTAAACACAAAGTCTATGATCATCGATCTCATAAATCCATCAATCCTAAACAACGATTAATCAAGGCACATGAGAATCATTCGCATTACTCCCAAGAGACCATGCTAAATTCAAGGCACCAACGTGTATCAGTTAATTTTCGAGGCGCAAGGCCTCGACACAAAACACAATCATCCATAACAATTTTCATTAAGAGCTAGAATACTAATGTGTAAGAATGTCATTGATTACAAAATCTAGATGCGCAAGAAATTTAATATCTAAGCCTTTATACATTACAAAACATCAATGTTTCTAGAGTTCATCTAGAATTTATATCAATGACAACTAACTTTCCAACAATAATTGAATGAGACAAAAACAATATTATTTAAGTCTTAAAATCTTTAAACAATTTTCACTAATCACTATTTCCAAGGCATACCAATACATATTCCCTTTTTCTACTTATATATGTTACCTTTTTATATCATTCTCTTAAAATGTCCTCGCCCTTGAAAAATCTCATTCTTCATGATGCTTACTCTAAGATATAAACAAACTTTATTTCTTCAACACAATTAAATAAGTATAAACTTAACCCTTCACCACATCCATCATCAATCCCTTTTAAAATTTTAACACATTAAATACATTATATTAAATCAATTTTCAAATTTATTTTGACTAGCTTGTTAATATATTTTCACTTATATTCATTAAACATACACTAACATAAATAATTCATATAAAAACTGAAAGCCTTATACTATTGTAAAACCAATGTATCTCATATAAAAACTCAAAGCCTACTACGTATCTCATCTAATACATAAATTACTTAAAATGAATAATTCAATAAAATTACTTAAAAGCCACTTGGAGTAAGTGAGGAGGATTAAATTGCTGCGCAGCAGAAAAGCCCTTACATCAGATCGTGAGGGAGCGTGCAAGGAGCAGGCCGACTAACAGTGGTGATGGTTTTTCTTTTTTCTGAGCGTCAGGAGTAAAAATATCCTAAAGGGAAGTAATCACTAAGAGCCGTTAAACCGGGGTGGAGGTAAAACTAGCACTGGAAAACTCAGACAACCATCCGCCTCCAATTCCCCACAGATATGAGTGTGCATTTGCTCAGTAGAATGCTCCACGGGGGCGCTGGTAACTGCGCTAGGAACCAAGGGATCGAGTCAAGACTGTAACGCGCTATCCGAAATCCCCTACCTCAGCGTTCTCGCTCGCTTCTCGAGATTCTTGATTGGAAGGAGTAAGGTGGCTCTAAATACACGACTACTTCACTGGAAGAACGGTTGGCATAATCACCATGATGTCAATCAAATGAAACTGTTGGTTAGAAATCATGAAAAAGGATTGTACATGAGGCCATGTACAACAAGGAAAGGGTAGACTCAAGTCAGGAAAACGAAAGGGTTGATAGTCCGCACCAGGCTGGGCGAATCAACATTCGCGGAGAAATGCAAGCATGGAATTCTCCCATCGAAGAAACGGATTTTCTCAGCTGGAAATGCTACCATACGCCTACGGGATGAGGGCGGAGGGTCTGGGAATGGAACAGCAGAGAAATATAGTGTCAACGTGCGAGGCTTTCCCCCAACGCACAAGGTGCCTTCAAGGCTCAAGTCACAAGGGTTTCTAGGCGAATGCCGAGGAAACACAAAAGCGCAGAGCCCACTAGCTGCGCTGGGCAAAGGAAGAAGGTGTAAGGAAAATCGTTGGGCGAGGATATGATATCACTGAGAAAATATCACATGACTCGAAAAATGATGAAAATGTGTAATGGAAGTTGCGCTCGATAAGGATTGAGTAAAATTGCTTTTGTTTTTGTGGTTTAAGCAGGAAATTGAGGAAACACTAAGTATCTTCAAAAGGTTGGCCTCTCCTACAAGATTTATAATTGTTTTTTGAAGGAAAAAGTGTATGTGATTAATATCTGTAAGAAGTTCCAATGCGTTGTTATGAGACAATTTGAAACGGTGTTGAGAGGAGGACAAGACAAAAACAATGCATAAGCCTCTCAGCATGCTCCCATGCTGGGCAAAACCGCTCAAATCGCAGAGGGTAAAAGTGGGTCCAAATGCTGAGGAAAATTCCTGCAGATGCCAACAGGACTGAGGTAAAAACGCTATGAGAAATTCAAGGCTGAGGTTTAAAAGAACGCATGCATGCATTAGTTAAGGTGAAAGGATTATTCCCCAGGAGTAAGCTCCGACCTGGACGCAAGGGTAACTCAGGTATACGAATAAAGTAAGGATGCGAAGACGATTCTGGGCACAAATATCAATCCAGTGTAAACACAAAAGTGACGAAGAATGTGCATAGGTTAAGGGAGCGATTACGCCTGAGTGTAGATCGAAGGATAAGTTTGAGTCGCCAGAAATGCAGCGTGTTATAGAGGCATTCATGACCACATTTTTTCTTAATAACTGAAAAAAAAAATTAATTCATTGAACAGAACAATCACAATCGAATTACCAACTTATTTCAGAATACATTACAACATTCATCAATATCTAAATCAATATAAAATATTTTAACTAATGTACCAAGCAAAACTTTTACACCTGCTTACTGTAACCGAAGGGAGAAGAATCCGAAGTGGCTTTCCCGTGATTGCTCTCCGTCCAGCTCTGGCTTGCTAACCATTGAGACCTCACTGGTACCTTTCAGTCAATGCTAGGGGTATTTTTCTTCCCCCTTATCCCCCTGAGCCACAAAGGGGCCATGCTCACAAATAAGAGAAAACTAGCTCCCTTCTCGCTTCGCAAGGTCGAGCTACCACTCTCTAATCGATATGGGTATCCCATCTCGCACAAGAAAAATAAGTAAATAAAAATATCGGTAACGTAACCTTACGCTTATCAGTTGTCCCCCATTCTCCTCCTTCGTCATTTCCTTTACAGAGTTTTCTTAATAACTAGTTTCCCAAATTCACATTAATTTTTTTTTATTAAATTTTTATTAGGAATATTCATTTAATTAATTAATTTAATTTGTCAATTTTCCTTACCCACCTAAAAACGTTCCTAAAGCTTTGTTGAGTTTGAAATTAGAAAGTTCTCTAGACTAGATTCCCTTCTATGTTCCACATTCCTTTTGTATCTAAGTTTCCCCTTTTTGGTCTAAGTTCTAAATTAGCAGTTTGTGTACTTAGCCAACAATTAATATTTTAAATAATTTAATCCTTCATCAATTTTATTTATTTATTTAATTTTCACCTCCATTTTCTTCATTCCCCCCTTTATTACTTGCGTAATTAAATTTTAGTTCGCAAAACCTACTTAGACATAGGCTTTAAATTCTTTAGGCTCAGAAAGAATTGTTTTTAAGAGAAATTTTATAATTATTAATCTTTACTCATGCAATATTCATTTTAAGGCTGACTAAGTCCTAAGGAGACATAATTTTCTAGGTACTAAATTCATTAACTCACCAGTGTTTAAAAATAGTGACGTGCCCTTCAAGACGCACTATGTGCTCCAAGGGTGCCACTCACCTTCATTCATGTTTTATTTATGTGACGTTCCCTTCAAGACACACTACGTGCTCCAAGGGTGCCACTCCGTCAGGCGACTTTTTGAGAGACTAAGGGCCTCTAAGGAATAAGGACCCTGCCTTATTTTGCGCCCCTTGGAATCATCGTGAGCAATTGTTACAATCTTCACTCACTACATCATGGATATCTCCAACTACGTAATCATTAACCTACAGTTCGATCCATGGTGGGAGTGCTAGAAAACTGTGTCAGGGCTGCTGCCACACCTCTCCCTCAATATCTTTGGTTGTTGTGCATGACCCCTTTACTCCAAATGTGAGTCTAGTTAGCAATCTATCGTCATCATGCATTCATCAACGAAACATCTCAGCGATAAAAAATCAACTTCATAATATACCAATCATATGTCACATATGCAATATCGAAAACACTCAAACCATAAAAGTCCACTCCCTGACTCGATCCAGAATCCAAGGAGGTCCATCGATGCCATCATCATCCTTAATCGGTCCAAAGTCTTGCACACTCAGGAAAAACTAGTCAATAACACATGTCAATACAAATATAATAAAATAAAATATCATCAGATCCACAACATCATCATAATCCATAATTGAAACAGTCAGTCATTTAATGAACCGACGCAAGTGTCCTCAAAGAATAAGTCCAATCAGGTGTGTGCAAGAGCGAGATGTTACAAAATCAAGAAGGTAATTCCTGATAGAGTTGCAAGAGAAATTTCCAAGATAAATCAAGAAGGTAATCCCTAATAGAGTTGCGAGAGAAAATTCCAAGGTAAAACTTGAATAGTAAAATTTAAAACCCGAAATAAAAGTCCAAACCTGAAACCAATATATTGGCAATCATATCATCTAAAAATAATAAAATAATATTCCCTAAATCAAATGTAGTACAGGCTTGCAAGATTTGGGTTTTGGGAAAACCTTTGGACAAGGTAAAATGACATCCTATTGGGGGAGTTTGAATACAAGAGTCTGTTAGGATTTCAAGAAAGGTAATTCAAACAATGTAAAATGACATCCTTATGGGGAGACTCTGAATACAAGAGTTTGATACGCTTACGATAAAGTTATTTTGAGAAGGTGATTTAGGAATGTACATCCTCAGGGTTGTGGGAACTCAATGATTTTGATAGTAATTATGGAATAATTATATAAGGTAAAAACTGGAACAAAAAAATTTAATGATAAAAACCTGAAGGTCCTCTGGGAAGGTGAAAACCCAAAAATTGAGCCCGAAATAATAATAAAATAAACCAATTCTTAAAAATAATAAAACAATCCATGATCAAAATGTTTAATAATAAAATAATACACCACATGTTTCGGGCTTTGAAGGCCAGGTAATTAAACTATGCACATGAAGGTGATTCCCTAATATCCCAATGAGGAGACTTTGATAGGCTTACAGGCTACGAGTTCCAAAAAAAAATTTGAAAAAATGTTAGCTTGACATTTTAATGAGAACCCATTAGATGTAATCCAATAATGTAAACATGATGAAAATACCTTGATTGTTAAAGTATGATGGGATTTTGAGAAATTAAAATAAGGAAAATAAAATAGAAATAAAATAAAACAAATAATTTTTAAAAGTGAGTAAGTTTTGAAAAACAAAAACAAATAAAATAAAATAACAAAAATATTGCAAATTAAAAAATAAATAACAAAGTACAAACTTTGGTACTTTGGTATTTCAGGAAAAATGAAAATACCTTGATTGTTAAAGTATGATGGGATTTTGAGAAATTAAAATAAGGAAAATAAAATAGAAATAAAATAAAACAAATAAATTTTAAAAGTGAGTAAGTTTTGAAAAACAAAAACAAATAAAATAAAATAACAAAAATATTGTAAATTAAAAAATAAATAACAAAGTACAAACTTTGGTACTTTGGCATTTCAGGAAAAATTACATAATGTTGAAAATTAAAATTCCTATGGTTAAAGTAATTTTGCAATGTAATTGGAATTCCCCAAATAATTACTAGAATAGAATAACAAAAATGCACTCCATGGTGCATGTCACATGATAAATTTCTAGTGAGGAAAGTTGTTGATACAATAAATTTTGATGGAATAAGACAAAAATAAAATTTACATGTAAAGCGATAAATTTAAAAGCATGTCAAGATTTGGAATGAAATAAAATTAAAATAATGAAAATAGAATACAAAATTAGGATAAAAATGAAATAAATAGAAAATGTATAATCTCATTTATACAAAATCAAATTCGGATGGGTAACATGAGGTTCAGTTTTGAATATGGATCAAGGTTCCAATTATGGGTCAAGGTTCCAATTGCAAATCAATATTTCACATCTAGATAAGATTCTCCACTTAGAAATCCACGGAGTCTAAAAATGACATATTATGAGAAGGTGGCAATTAAATAGAAATCTCAGAGACAAATATTGGAAAATTCATCGATGGCAAGGTTGAATGAAACCAAATCTCAAATAAACAAAATAATTACAATTACAAATGAAAACGAGGGTTTTGGGTAAGACAAGTGGCATGTAATGACTTGGTAATGTGAGGTCATATTTCTATCAGTGTATGTTATGATTCCATATCCAACATTTGGGTTGTAGAGAAATGTACTTGGAAGATAAAAATTATGGATGTCTGGATTCTAAATGATGGATTCAATGATGATCGAGGTTTGATTGAGTCTAGTCAATATGAATAATATTAAGGGATTCCCATATGCATTTCTTATTTTAAGTGAGAATATAAACAAATATGGGGTTTCCATCTCTTTTTGTCAATTGGAGGATAAGATCTTGAGTTTTATGTCATCATTCTTCCTTGACTGTCCACACTATTGCTCTTCTGTTTTTGCATGATTATCTTGAAGAATTGAAGAAACATAAGTGTCTTTCATAGGAAATGAATCTACAACTCTATTACTACAACCACAAGAATAATTGACATTATTATACAAGGAAGAAGACACTTGCTACTAGGTTATAAAATCTAAGTTCTTTCCTCTTGCCATTTTACTAAAAAATATATGAAAAAGAGATTGTCTTGTTAAAAAATGACGAAATGATTAGATGGATTTTCTTACAAGAAATCATCTATGATATTTTCCTTTTATGAACAACCTAATGTTGTAAAAAAATGTCATGAAAGATCTGTAAACATGTTTTTCTTGCTTGTATCTAATAAAAACTAATATCTGGAACTCTTGAAAAAAAGAAAATATTCTTTGATTCTAGTTATGCATTGTAAACCAAAAGCCATGATTAACATTTGAGAGGTAGAACATGAATATGAGGACAACAGGTACAAGACACAAAGTTAAAATATTATCTTCATTCAATCCAACCATTCACTCGTCCATGATGCAGTGGTATGATAGTATAAGCCAATGCACAAGGAAACAACAAATATTTTTTAAGTCATAAAACAAAACATTAAACCATACAATCATATAGGACCAACAAATACATTTAAATCCATTAAAACCATCTAATGCAAAAGGATCAAAATAAACCTGTCAATTTCATCCCACAGGGATCAAAGAAACATCATAAATAAAATGTATATTGAAGAACATCTAAAAGTACAAGATCAAAGAAATTATTGGAAATGGAAAACTTCCTCAAATATAAATAACGAATAAAGATATAAAGATACAAACCCATAACCCCCTTAAGGTAGGTAAAGAATATTTAGTAGGATCATAGTGGTAGTGGATTAGGCATTAGAACTCAAATTTTGGTCGGAAGGGGGAGGGATTTCCTTTTTCGTTTATAAGAAACATAAAAGGGGGGTTTGTTGTATCCACAACTCCTTCATAGTGTTAATTTCTCAATTTTCATAATTGCACAAGTTGTGCAGTTAGCATCACTTAAGTTATGTACAATGCATCTAATCTCTCTCTCACACACACATTAACGAATAATTTTACTCATGTAGCTATTATTACTTACACCATCACTATTTGTATATTTCATTAATCAATATATGATATATGTCTAATTTATTAATGAGTTACTTTTCCCAAGGTTAATGAAACAAAATCATCTATTATATATTAGTTCTTATCAATATGAGCTATAGAATTATTGATACAATACATCGTGTCAAATCTTAATTTGAAAAGCTAGTTATTATACCAAATATCTTAGATTTTTCCCCACTATGGTTTCTATGAACAATTTGATATTGTTCATGTATGTAATAAATCAACATCACTAATAGTTGTTGATCATAAAATATGCTTGGTCATTTGTAAATCTCTCTCTTGTATATCTTGTTCCTAAACTTATATTTTTTTCCATTTTATGGAGGGTTCATGAGTCTCGTTATAATTTTCTCCTTCCCCAAATTCAACCATTGTGTTATTCCATAACCAAAATGCACCAATACTTAGAGTATTTTTTAATTATTTCATGGACTAACCTCCCTTTCGTTGTAATCAAAATGTACTGCAATCTTCTGCTACCCTCACTTTGTACTACGCTTAGAATTGTTTTCTATTTTTCACCACAGGTTGAGTTACTCATTCATCTCATGTCCAAAACTTTTTTCATATGCTATACGATACTTAGTAATTTATTGACACCTCACTTCTCTCTCAATACCTCAAAACTTAGTCATTTTATCCTTTTACTGTGGAAGTGAAGATCGTATCGCAAGTATTGAAAAAATTTATTTTATTTCCGTCTGTACATTTTCTTTGTGACACTTAGTCATATTTTGAGATTTTACCATGGGCCCAAGGGATCATACTTTCTCCACTTTATTTTCTTTCATATCCATATCTCCATAGCTCCATAGTGAATACTCATTCTTCTTGTCACATTCCCCGAGTAACATTAGATGAAAATATTTCAGAAAGGAACAAGTGCTTAAGTATCAAATGGTCATTATTAAAGGAACATTTCTCGAGACCATTCTCAATAAATTGAAATTAAATTCGACTTAATCATTCTTTCAAAAAAATACCTTCAAGGTTTATTTTGTAAAAATAATTTCTTTGGTATTAATGTTCAAAAATACTATACATAATTCACCTACTCTTTAAGCACAATATCCAAAAGGAAAGAGATATTTTATGGAGATTCTTTGAATACATTCACACATGAAGATTCAAAATATCACTACCCCAAACCTTACAAATACTATTCTACAATGTCGCCTCAAGAAACAAACACTAATGATATTTGGATATCAGGAATTGCGAAGGTAAGGTGTTTTTTGAAGTTTTCAATGCTAAAGAGATGATTTCATGGTGTATAGAAAAATACAATAAGATTCAGAGAATCATTTAGTTGCGAGGACAATCTCCACTTTCTCTAGTTCCATCAACTTTCAATAATATGTTCAAGTTAGCAGAGATGAAAATGGCATTCAAAGTCGATGAACATTAAGAGTTCCTGAATACTAGAAATGGTGGTTGAGACCTATTGTTGCAACATCTGGAAGACTCGACGACAACGATAAAGGATTTATCAACTATACGGGCCAGTCATTTAAGAAAACCATATCAAGAAATAACATGTATTTTTTCTAGGGTTCTTAGACAAGAATCAACTGTTGCAGTTCCTCATCTAGCTCTTTGTATTTTATATTTTTCTATCCAAGAGAAAGCGATTTTCAACTGGTCGAAAATTATCTCTTCTGAAATAAATTATTCCAATTATCAAAATTTAGGAAGAACAAGAAGTTATATATGTCTGCATATTTAATATTATCATCACATATTGTCATTTATTCAAAGGATTGCATTTAGAAAAATAGGTTAACTACATGTTAGACCCTTTTCATACATGGTACCATGCTTTACGAAAGCATAAGACAATGTACCATTTTTATGAAGTCTATAATTCGTTCATTTCTTCTTTCAAGAAACTCATGTTTGGAAATGGTCACTCAAGACTATCATTGGATGAAACAACCTTTTCAGATAAAAGGGGAAGTTTTGAGGCAATGGAAAATTACATTTTCATTAGATTTTATTGTTCTCGAGAAGCCCCAATTTATATTCCATTTTATGTTCCAGAAAAGAACATTTGCAATAGAGGTTTGTAGATAGTACATTTTTTTGCCACTCTTATTTTATGAAATAAAGAAAAAGTAGTTCATTTCCTTGTGATGGAGAAATGCGAGACTACACCAAAAAATTCTTCAACAATTGACGAGTATGCAGTCCAATTTGACCAGTACAATTTAAAGTTGGAAAATAAAGTAAAAATTTTTTAGCCTAATCAATATCTCATGAATAACGTGACTTATGTTGGTTTCAGTGTATCATATGAAAATACTTATTTATTTGGAGAAGAATAAGGTGATATAAATAACCCTGAAGCAGTTCCAATTGGAGATCTTGAAGTTGTTGTTAGCACTAATGAAGAACATAGACAACACAAAAGGGTTATAAATTAAATAATCATAAGGTCTAAAAATACTTCTCAAAGAAGCGACACACCCAAATAAAACCCTGAAATTGTCACCCAAGAACAAAACAAATCTTTAACTGAAAAATCTGGTGATGAAGATGACCATGATCCTCCCAAAAGGAATCTTGAAATACCTCATAAGCTCAAAATAAATAGTAAAATAAAAATATAGGAAAATAAATAGGAAGCATATGAGGTCCATACATGATGATGAATATTCCCTTTAAGACATGGATTTTGATGTAAATATCGAAGATATAGAGTTTTCGGATGAAGACAAAAGGATTCAAGAAATAAAAGAAGTTGCAATGGAGTTGGTGACACAAGAACCATTCTTCTATGAAGAAGAATCCTTAACTATTCATAATTATCTATTTGATAAATACTCCAAGAAATTAGTACTTTAAAGAGTTAGTTAAAAAGGAAAAAAAGTCCAAAGAAAAACACATTCAAAATTTAATTTGGGTGGAGTTTTACCATCAATAATTGCAAGGATTCATAGAGCTACAGGTAATTCTCTCGAAGTGTTAATAGATGAAATGGAAGTTGAAAATTCTATTCTCAAAGAAAGGGTTAAAGAACTTGAGTATGATTTAATTCCATACCCTATTTTTCAAGTCTGATTGCTAATATTTAACCTCGGAAAATATCTGGTAGAACACCAAAGTCAAGCTCAAAGATAAATAGAGCATTAAGTTTGATTTCTATGGTTAGACGTTATGTTGGGGAAAAAAGAAGGAAGAAAATGTCTCATTCTAAAAGTATGGGAATTTTCAGGCAACTTCATTTCTTTTGGTTCCAAAATTACTAATCTAAGATAATACCTCTAGGATGACCTAAAAAATGAAAAGGGTTTTTATAAGGATGTCTCCATTACATTTGTTTTTAAAGTTTCTGGAATGGCTCAACTAAAAAGAAAAAAATAATACTTACCATCCCCTACTTGTTACGCCGAAAGGCGTACACCTATTGACAATGGGCACAATTAATGATCTTTTAATCTTATTTAACCTTAAACCCCAATCTGATGGCTATGCATTGAAGATGCTGGCATATTCTTAGTCGTCCTCCAAAATCAATGGATCAGATTTATTGTTCATAACTTTCTTGCATTTATCAAGGCATCCGTTAACATGTTTACTTTTTAACATTTACCTAATCACATTAAAAAATTACTGTAAGGATATGTAATTGCCACCTTCTACTTTCGACCATCTGATGCCCATGCGTTCCATTTATCAACCTAATGCATCCAAACATTTCATATTACCACATATGTGACCTAACCACCTTCTTTTGTAACCGGTTTTGGCCACGTTTTTATTAAGATGAAGCGCGTCGGTGTGGTATGAAGGTGAAGCGCGTAGGCGTAAGCTCTTTTGTATCAAGGGAGCATGTTTCCATGAATCTCTTTGACTTGAAAATTTCGGCATCCTCCCCCCATGACTTCGGGTTCCTTCCAAACAATGCACACGGTAGACATTGTCCAACAAAGAATCCCAGCGAAGGAAATGCCAGCTTAAACCATTAAATGCTTCGGTAAACACTCTGTAACGATCACAAGCAGAGCGATGTTTTCAATATGCATCCAAATAAACCCTACAAGAATAGTCTTGGGTTTATTGCATTATTGCTGCGAGGGAATGGATAAATGAGTCTCCTACTCGTCTTCCTACTCCGCGCAGCTCGAAGATCTTGAAGAATTACATTGGCGGTGGAGACTTCTCTTCTTATTGTTAATCGATCACGCAAGACAACTTGTTTGAAGAAGAAACAACAGCACCAGTTTTCCTATATGTGCATTGTGCAACACTAAGATTTTCTGGTAATTGTGGCATGATCTGGGAAGATATGTTGAAAAATCAGTTGTAGATTTCAAATACCCACAACTTAAAGATGATATACAACAAGGATAATATGTTCATTAGTCATGAAGTTGATACACCGTGAAGTTGATACATTTGATTTATTATTTTTATTATCTCATACCATTTTGCTATTTTTTAGATTTTTCCAAGTGTATGTAAGCTCAAAGGTGAACCTTACTCATCAAACATACATTTTTCCATAAATGTAAATCTTGAAATTTTAATGATTTGTTTGAAACTTTGTAAAAGATCCATTTTCATTTTATAGCATAAATGTAAATCTTGAAATTTTGATGATTTGTTTGAAACTTTGTAAAAGTTCCATTTTCATTTTATAGCAAGGTTTCAGGTTAATTGCGTTGAATACACGGCATCCAACCCTCTCTGTAAGCTATGGAAATGGCAGTGAAATGATCATTCTATGGAAATGGCAAAGAAATTATGATCATTTCACTGCCATTTCCATAGCTTACAGAGAGGCTTGGATGTCGCGTACTCAATGCAATTAACCTGAAATCTTAGCAGACGCACGAGAGAAATTATATAGTTTTTCGGCATTTATCAGTCATAAATTATATATGACTGTGCTAGTATAAAGCAATTGAAATCTTGTTGGCTCAAGAGAATAAATGTTTTAAAAGAAATATTGGATGATGTTGACACTTTATGTGTCAAAAAAGGGGAATTGTTTTTCAAGTTAATTGAGTTAGATTTGTCACGAACTACCAGGGAGGTCCAAGATCCAAGACTAATTTTAAATTACACGCTTATGACGAGGGGTAAATTTGAATAACACTTAGAAATATTGAAAGGTGTATTAACAGAAAAGTTTAATAGTATGGACGAGTACACACAACATGATGTTGAAAGTTGGGTTGTAATTTATGTTGATAAAAATGAAGATATTGAATAAAAACTTCACCAAATTTCAATCTAATTAACATAATTAGAAGGTACATTATTTGATATCAAAGTCAGATAGGAAATAACTATCGCACCCATGAGAGAATACATTGAAAATTGGTTAAAGAGGGATTTAATCAAGATAATTGAATAAGATTAGGTAGATGTGGTTGGTACCGGTCATGAAACTACAACCAAAGAATATAGAAAAGGAACATTGGTGAGAAAATAGAGAGAGAGAGAGAGAGAGAGAGAGAGAGAGAGAGAGAGAGAGTTTCCATCAAAATGATAAAATTGATCACATCCTTCCCACTTATTTTCTCTTCTCATTCAAAATTCATCCAATTGTGTTTATCTATCCTAGGAAAAACAAAACCGACAAGTATGATCACTTATGTTTGTCTTCGTTTCATGTACATGCATGTTCCATTATTTCATTTATGTTCCATGAGATCCCAATCTCAATCCAATTCTGGACAAATGCATTTTGTTTCCAATACTATTAAAGACTATGTTTATTTTCTTAAGAAATCCCAGAGAACTATTTTTGGGGGAAACTTTAATGATATATTTGAGATATAAGTTTCGAGCATAAGATATTTAAAATTTTCCTATCATATTCTATCCTGGAAAAAAAAAACGAACCTGGAAAAAAAAATCGATTAACTTGGAGGGATTATTCAAGGTAATTTCACAATGAATTTGAATATGGTGTAAGAAGATGAAACACAATAAATTGAATTAGATTTAGGAATATATAACTTTTATTCATAGAAATTCTGAATAACTATGAAATTTGATTTTTTCTAATAGTGGTATGTTAATTTTCCAACAAGATATAAGGTATATTTTTTTGTTCGTGTAGGTGTTGAGTACCTTAAAGATGAAATTTCATTCCCAGAACTTGTATTCTTATAGAGAAGCCATTTTTCTTGTGTCGTATATTTTTTGGAAATTCATCATATTAATTTTGTATTTTTTTTAAATTATCAAAGTCAACATATCCCTAAAATTACAATGTCTTTTGTTTGTTCGAGATAATGGGGTCTTAACATGATCAAAACAATTTCTCTTATATATATATATATCGGTCTCCTCTAGTGTCACATATAAATCATTCGGGAAATGGTTAAGATGACACAAAGTTATAGTATAAATAAGAGAGGTATGTATTCTAGGATTTTGATATATGTCAAGAAAAAAAACATTAAAAATAATAAAAATTACTAATTTTTAAAAAAATTGTATATTTGGAATATGAACTGCCAACTCTATCTATTTTTGTATTTTCGTCAATAATTGAATTGTGTATCCTATAGAAAAATAGCATGAAAAACAAATATATGAAGAGGAATTCATAAAAATGAAGGTTTTTATGTATTTGTAGACTAAACCACTAGGTTTGTCATCCTGAACCTAAATCCAAGGAAACCAACTCAGCAAACACGCATGCTAGAGTTGTCACTCCCGCCTGGAAAAAAAACTCAAAATTCAAATAATGTGCGTGCTTTAGGAACATGCATGCATTCCTAAAGCGCATGCATGTTCCTAAATAATTCACCCATTCATAAAACATGTGCACTCTATTGTCAACAAGAAAACACATGTGTTCTTGTTAATACTAGTAAGTTCTCTCTCTCTCTCTCTCTCTCTCTCTC
>JZKD02S1201320.1:1517023-1536609 GCA_000966675.3 Picea glauca
AGAGATTTCATGTTAACATAAACATATTGAGTTCATGTTATTAACAATGCATGTGTGCTTTAGGAACATGCATGTGTTCCTAAAGTGTGCGCGTTATTTTTATTTCAATTTTTTTTAGGAACACACACATGTTCATGTACACATGTTTCTTAGGAACACACACACATTCTTGAGAATGTGCATACATTATTGGGAGGGTACCTACATCACTTGTTGAGTGGAGGTTTGAGGCTTGCCAAACCTATTGCATCAAGAACATGTGCACATTCCTAGAAATGCACACGTGTTCCTGCTAGTGTGTGTTCCTTCTCACCCCATTACCACTTTAGCATCCACCAACTTCATGCACTCACCCATATCTTTCTTTCCTTGAATGTGATAAAAAATTATGAATATTGTGATGGATGTGAGAGTTATTTTGTTTTTCCTGTAACTGTTATTTATTTCAGTACAATTTTTTTCTACAAATACTATATTTTTTTGATTGAATATTGTTGGTCCTCTTCTCGGGAATTCTTTCTTGTATGTATATTATTTTCAATCAACAATATTTTTACATTTTTATTGAGTGATAAAGATTGGAGTTTTCTATTTAATATTCTCTCATTTTCATATTACAGTTCCAAGATATTCAAGATTTATCTTTAAGAAAATACAATGTACCAACTCTATAAAAAATCAAAGGAATATTCATATCCTCATGAGGTTGATGTTTGGACTTTAACATATATAAACATCAACAACAATTAACCATTGATTTGCACAATATAAAATAAATTTAGTTCCATGGTATAGTTTTGAGCTATATATTAATAAATTGAATTCATAGTCATTATAAGGTTACGATCATAAATTTATGTGGAAAACCTAAAGGCTAATTTTTATAGAGATTACCCATTCTTATACCAACACTTTTTTATCATAGAATATCAAAATTTTGTGTAACCATTTGCAATAGAAGATAATAATAATATAGAAGAATTAACCATTTTACAAATCTATCATCGAACATTTTACATTTTTCATATTAAGGACTAGTAATATTATTCCATGTTTCTACATTTTAATATAAATTTCCATCCTTAAAACCATCCATGATCCACTTAGAAAAATATGCATATTTATTTTCCACTCAAAACTAATAGAATTTGTTGTCTTGGACTAGTTTAGAATGAATATAATTTGTTGATTGTGGACTACTTTACTTGAGTTTCATTTAAGTAATTAATATAAGACTTACCAAGTTGATTTATTATCATAAAAATAGAATATCGGGTCAAGTATATGGTGTCATTTATTGGAATTCAATGATTCGTATTGTTGTTAATATCAATGTAATATATAATCCATTTAACTAAATATCTTGTTGATATTAGTTGTGGGTATATTGTTTTCAAACTCAAAGACTTCCATGAATCGGGTCATAATTATAGGACTTCCAACTTTGATTAAATTATGGATAAAAATCATACTCATGGTTGTATCAAGGTGGGTTACAACGAAATCCATTTGAGTGTGCATATTACAACTGTGATGTATAATGATATTGCATCAATAATTATTTCCAAATATAAATAATTAAGATCTCAAACACATGACACCCTTACCCAATACAAATCGGTTTCGTATTGACGTTGTGTTTATTTATTTTAGAGTTCACATGATATTTGCATGGATATTTTTTTAGTGATTTCAATTTTCTTATGGATAGTGTTGAAACCCATGAAGCTCATATTTCATTGAGCAGGTGGCTACATATAGAATTATCAACGAAATTGATTTGGGTATAAGAATGATACGTAAACCTACAAATTGAGTATTGAACTCACAAAAATCAATAACGCCTACACACCTGTATCATTTGTTATCAAAATACTAAAGATTGGTATAACATATAAAATTAAACACTTAATAGTTCCCACAAGAGCTCACGTGTATTCCATATCAACATTAGTAGTCAAATGAGATAATATGGAAAGAGTGCAATTATGCTACCATTAACACTAATGTACAAAATTGTGGCAATTTACAAATAAATATTTGATCCAGATTATGTTGAGAATGAAATGAGACAAAGACAAAAATATAGTAGAGAACACAAAAATAAAGTGAAACCCAATTTCTATTAATGAATAAAATAGAAAAACATTGTAGAACACAAGATGGAAGAATGGGGTAGCTTATCTTTGAAAAGAAAGAGATGTTGGTTATGCTTCATTCACAACAAACTTTACATCACACTCCATTTCCTTCTTAAAGGGCCTCCTTCACCTCAAATATATATGAGAGAGTGAGAGGAAAACAATTCCCATGATGCATGTGCGATAAATTAGTCGAAGTTTATAAAATGCCATAGGCATGTAAAATACTAGGACTTCCCAAGCGGTCACCCATCCCAGTACTACCCTATCCCAAGATCGCTTAGTTGCGGAGTTGTAATGGGATACAATGCATTAATGTTATGTTGTAAGCATGTATATAATACCACTAGGAAATCATTACATGATGTCTATAATTAACAAATGAAGATGATGTTACATTCCAATCCCCATCAAAATGGTGAATATCATGGTTTATCAAAACCATATGATTGAAATGTTGATTCATTATAAAATGTGGATGGCCACCAAGATCCACTTGGATCATTCCTCCCCCCTTAGGAAACAATGGTCCCCATTGTGTCAAGTTCCCTCGGGAGATGGAGAAAATTTTGTTGAATTTGAACCTTGGTGAGTCACTTGCCTTGTTAAAGTAGATCTCTTCCTTGTACCTTTCTTGTGGAAGAGTTTCATGAACTTGTTGGATCCGTTCAACATATTTGGCTGCATGATCTACCTTGGTATGACTGTGGGAGGACTTTGTCAGTGAAGACACAACAAGAAGAGATATATCAATATTAAGGGATAATGGTTGGAACCCCAGGCACACTTGAAAGGGTTCATGGCCAATATGTTGAACCTATAGAAGACTCTCATTCTCTTTGTGTTACTCTACAATCTTTTTGACCTGATTCAACAGAATAGAAACATATTGGGTTGAGGCTGTAGTGGTCGTAGTGACCTTTTGTTCACCTTATGAATGGATCATGAAGAGGGAAAACTTTTTGTTCTGAGATATTACTTTGCGACACTATTTTTTCAAGATCAATGAAGTAGAAATAGTTGGAGCTACCTCTGGTACCCTCTAGAGATGACGTCCCAGAGTAACAATGACATTGTGGGGTCAGGACTCATAGCTAGCATGATGTTTCCACATATATGGTTATCCTAAAATAACATCACAGACTTCAAGTGGGGAAACATCACACACTGCCTCATCCTTGAAGGTCTTTATGTCATAGGACATGCGACACTATTGGCTTACATGAATGTTTTTTCCCCGAATCAACCATTCCATGGTGTATAGTTGGGGCTGTGGCATCTTTGGAAAATTAAATATCTTGACAACCTTGTCCAAGATCAGGTTCTTCTGACTCCCACTGTTGAAAATTAAATTAAGTGGGGTCCCCTTTACCCACATCTATGAGTGGAAGAGGCGCTCCCCCTCCTCAAGCGCCTCTCGCTCTTCTGGTTGTATTGTTGTGGCTATGATGGTAGAAGTGGGTTCTGCATCGATGATATGTTTCCCTTTATTGTTCTTTGAATTAGAGTCCAAGTTAGGTTCTGATTCTTTTTCTTTGAGCTCGACCACCAATGATTGTTTCGAGTGACATTCATCAGTGTTGTGCCAAGGGTTGTTGTGAAACTCACACCACTTTTCAGTGTCTTTCTTATACTTCTCGTTACCCTTATTTTCATGTGTCTTGGACTATCTCTCATGAGGTTGGCATTCCCTTCTCTATCCTTTGTTCTATGAGTTAGGGTTTCCTTTGCGATGATTATGTTATGGCATATTTTCAAACCTGAACACACACTTACTCTGCTGCTTGAATTTCTTCTCATTTTTTACTGCATATTGATAAGCCACTCCCATTGAGGAGATGTCTAACAAATCCATAAAAAAATTTATGTACATGTTCATACCACTATGATACTTCAAAACCAGGTGCCTCTCAGAGTATTCAATACCCATATGCGATACTTCAAAACTAGGTGTCATTCAGAGTCTTTGATACCCATGTTTGAGCACAAGGTATGAAAGATAGTTTACTCTAGCACCAACTGATCTATTTTCTGATGAAAATTTGTCCATCTCATGTACTGGTCATCATAGTTTCCAATAGTGTTAAACCCTTCCTTTAGGGAATCTACAAAGGCCACCCAAGTGGGTTCTCTCTTGAATGGTGTAGATTCATTTGTAGTGTACCTCTAGAAGTAACCTTCCCACCAAGCTCTGACATGGGGCAGGGATTTAAGGGGCATGGAGGTGATATTTTCACCGTCGCATAAATTTTTGATGGAGTAATAACCTTCTAGCAGATTCAACCATTCTCTAGCTCATATCCATATATTTTTCCTTCAAATAAGGGGATATCAAAATTCAATTGTACGTTGAAGGGTGTCGCACCTTGAAAATGGTTATTTTTGGAAGATTCCTTGGTCACTACCATCGGTAGTCTTCAAAGGATCTGAGTGAATTTTTCCATCATATTGTTCCTCTATTGCACGAGGGCTTCCTTGAGAAATGTATTGAAAGGATATCATTCTCTACCATATCTCTTTTCTTTTGCCATGGGAGGTGTCTTAGCTAGAGAGAGAGGTTGTCCCCAAGAAAAACTAGCTCGAGACCCAAATATCTATACCCTGACCTCGTCGGGGACATGTTCTAAGAAATGACAAGGAGTAGATTTCTATGATAAAATTGATTTTAATTATGTTGAGAACAAAATGAGGCAAAAACCAAAATATAGCAGAGAAGAAAAAAATATAGTGAAACCCAACATCTATTAATGAATAAGATAGAAAAACATTGTTGAACACAAACTGGCAAAATGGGGTAGCTTATCTCTGAAAATATAGATATGTTGGCTATGCTTCATTCGAAACAAGCTTTACATCACACTCCATTTCCTACTTAAAGGGCCTCCTTCACCTCAACTATATATGAGAGAGTGAGAGGAGAACAATTCCCATGATGCATGTGGGATAAATTAGTCTAAGTTTATAAAATTCCATAGGCATGTAAAATACTAGGACTTCGTAGGTGGTCACCCATCCTAGTACTACTCTAGCCCGAGCGCGCTTAACTATGAAGTTGTAATGGGATCCGATGCATTGATGATATGCTGTAATAATGTACATAACAAAACTAGGAAATCATTATGTAACATCCCACTCTTGCAAGCAAGTGACCCGGTTTTAGTATATGTTGTTTGATTCCCTTGTGGATTCTTATGATGATGTTGATGGATTATGATGTTATGTTATTGGATATATATGTATTGAAATATGTTATTGAAGAGTTTCCCCTGAGTGTGCAAGAAACTTCATGGACTGATGATGCCAATGGCATCAATTGACCTCTTTGGACACTGGATTGAGTCAAGGAGTGGATTGTATAGGTTTGAGTATTTTATTTATGTATATGTGACATATGATCGGGTATATTATGATTTTGTTTACGGATCATTGACAATGTTTCATTAATGGATGCAGGATAAGGATTGCTTGCTAATCAGACTCACATAAGGAGTAAAGGGGCCATGCAAAACAACCAGATATTGGAGGAGAGGTGTGGAAACACCTATGTCACAACCTACTATCATTCTCGTCATGGCTCGAATTGTAGGTTAATGATTACCTAGTTAGAGAGATCAAAGATGTCGTGAGGGAAAATTGAGATAGGATCTCACAAATATTTTAAGGGGTGTGCAATAAGGCAAGTTCCGTATTCCTTAGAGGCCCTTAGTCTCTCATAAGGTCTCCTGAATGGAGTATTGAATCTAAGGGTTCTAAAAATACCCAAAGTAGTCAAAGGAGAGTGGCACCCTTGGAGCACATAGTGGGTCTTAAAGGGCATGTCGTGTAATTAAAATTTTAATCAAAGACGAGTGGAACTCTTGGAGCACGTTTTGTGTCTTGAAGGGCACGTTGCGGTATTTAAAAAAAATGAGTCAATGAATCTAGGTGGCCTAGAAAACTTTGAGTGAATATTAAACCTTATAAAATCTTGAGCACCTATCGAATTAATTAATTGATTAATTAATTAACTAAAGAATGAATTTATTAAGAATAATTCCTAAGGGTCTAATCTTGTGCAAATAAAAATGTAACTAATCCTAAGTCTAAGATTCGTGAGAAGACTAAAAACTAATTTATAAATTAAATAATGACGGGTGAAGTAAATAAATTTATGACATCAATAAAAATAAATAAAACAAATCGAAAGAGTGATTTAACACACTTTGTGCAAGTAAATACCAAATTAGAAATTAAAATAAGAAAGGAATAAAGCATACAAGAATGTGTAAGAATAGAAAGGTATCTAGAGTCTAGTATAGCTAGAGAACATTCATATTTTAACTCAACTCCGTGTTAGAAAGACATCATTCATAAATAGGAAATAAAGGGAATAAATGGACAACTAGGAGTGATTTTAGGAGCTCTTTTAGGATGGGTGAGGGAAATTGAATTTTAATTAAATTAAATTGTGGATTTACTTGTGCAACTAAGGGAATGGGTGACAAGTGTATGGGGGGAATAATTCCTAATTAAATTTTAAAAAATGAATTAAATGTGCAAATGGAAAGTTATCACTAAGGAAATTATATAAAACAAATGGCTGAGAGGAGGAATGGATCACACTGGTTATAAGTAAGGTTATGCTGCAACAATTATGATCGGTTTTACTTGTGAGAGTTGGTATACCTGCTTGAGAGAGAGAGTGGTGGCTCTACATTGCGAGGCGAGCTGGGAGATAGAGGGTTTTGGTTGTGTTTGTGCGTGGCCAATTTATAGTTGAAGGGGCTAAGGGGAAGAAAAGAACCCCTAGCATTGGTTGGGAGGTACCCGTGAAGTCTCCATGGTTGGCAAGTAGGGATTTGGAGGGAGTGCAAGCATGGGAAAACATCTTCTAAATCTCGTCTTCGGTTACGGTACTCTCTTGAGGATTATAATTAAAAAAAAAAAAATTGTAATTCGTTTTTAGTGTTCGCCAAGAAATATGATTAAACATTTGATGTATAGATCATTCAGAGCGATCTCAGTTTGTTATTTTCCTATTAGTTTTTTAGGCTTAGTTAGTATAATGATTCTTGTTAGGATTTTGATTTTTACCATGAAACCTCAGTGAGACTTCCTTTTGTTTTTCTCAATGATTTGACTCATTGTATTCACCTCGATGTCTCCCTCCTTTCCTTTGTCCAGCGAGTTGCATCTCTTTTTCTCCATGATTTGTTGCCTCTACGTTGAGGGGGGTGGATTGTAACCTTGCATTTAATGCCTTTCTCAACATTGTTATTTTTGTTTTTCTTTGTTTTTCCCTTTAAAGAATTAGCTTATTTTTATTTCCTCTGCATCTTCTTGAGGGTAAAGGCTCAGTGCCTTCACACTGTTTCCCAGTGCATTTACATCATTGTCCTATGAAAAACAATTTAGAGTTCCCTCATCGTGGTTTAATCCTTGATTATCTGTGTGTATGGAATTTTTTTTTTTCCCAATTTAGAGCTCCCTCTTGGTGTTTTAATCCCTTATTATCTCTGTGTATGACATTTAAATTTTCACCCAAATTAGAGCTCCCTCCTAGTGTTTTATTTCCATGATATATCTCTATGATTCTGTTCTTCCCTTGCCCAACGATTTGGGTATTTTTCTCTGCATTGTTTTTTAGGAGTAAATGCCCTATGCCCTCCTCTTTCCCAACGATTTGGGTGTTTTTCTCTGTGTTTTTGTTAAGGATTAAAGGCCCTATGCCCTCCTTCTCTTTCCCAACGACTTGTGTGTTTCTCTCTGCATTTTTTCAGAGAAGTAAAGGCTTTGTTCCCTCCTTCTCTTACCCAACAATTTTGGGTGTGTTTCTCTAAGCTTTTCTAAGGAGTAATGGGTTTGTTCCTTCTTTATCTTGCCCAATAATTTTGGGTGTCCTTACTTTACGTTTTTGGGGAACTAAAGGCTCTGCATCTCCGCCCTTTTCATAGAAACTTACATGCAAGTTTTCTCTTCATTTTGGGTGGATTTTATCACCTCCACGATTTGTATGTATCCCAATGACTTAACTCCTTTTTCCCTCCATTTTGTTGTTGCATATTTTCCCAACGTTGATGAATACCCTCAACGAATTACGATAATATGATATAGATGTTAGTGTGATAATTTAATATATTGTGGATGTTAATATGCTCATTTTAATATCCTAATGTCATCAACAATGTAGATGTTAATGTGCTCATTTTAATCTTGAGATGATATAAGGCCATAGATTAAGATACTTAATTATATTATTTTATACTTATGCAGATGATTATGATTTTATATTGAATATGATAATTATAAAAGGTAAAAATGGGTCGAAGTCAACTAATATAATTAAGGATTGAGCATAAAAGTGTTTTATAATTGAGAGTATAATTGGGTCTCATGTACACGTGTTTATTGCAATGATAAAGTAGTTAGATTCATGTGTGCAAGTTCTAACTACAACACTTAAGTAATCCAAGGAGGTCACTCATAAACCTGGGTCTCATGTCCAAGTTTCATGGTTTATCCCCATTAAATATACTTGAGCTTGAATTATTTAAATAGAATTAAAAGTCAACTCCGAAGTTCTCCTTATTACTGTTTAATATGACTCGATATTTTGGGTTATAGATGGATACGTAATGTAAGTAGTGTTAAATTGTTCTATGGTTGTGAGGATACATCCTCGTATGTGTTCTCTTAATGAAAATGAATTTTGGCATTCCCTCACATGATCCTAGAAGATGTTATTAAATTGAGATGTATAGTTATGCTACTTGAGATTAAGTTGATTCACGCTCTTGATTTATTTATCTTTATGAATATCCTATTTCTCCTTTACCCGCCTTGATGGTTGGAAAATGATAGGGTTTAGTAGAATACCTTGTTGCGCCATTAAACATTGTTTATGTATGATTGAATGAATGTGATTAGATCTCTTGCGCGTGGAAATAAATGGACGAGTAACTAGTTTCTTGCGCCCTGAATTTAATAGATTAGACTTATTTTATGCCTTAAATTTAATTGATAACTATTTTTCACCATGATATAAAAGCGATGTGTGAATGTTCATGTGTGGTTTACTTCTTGCGCCACTAAAAATGTTAATGTATAATTGATTGAGCATCTGATTTCCCTTGTGCCATGGATGATGTTGATGATTAAGTAATTAGATTGCTTTGCACTATGAACTAATGTTGATGCCTAAATGATTACGCTTTATATTAATCGCATGCATTGTAACAATATTAATGTATGATTCCTAAGTGCTTAGATTAATTGCGCGCATTGTAATGATGTTGATTATGTTTAATTTAGTATTTAGATCATGGGAGCACCTTGAGATAATGTTGATTATTGTTGAATTAAATGGTTGATTAATCATGTGTCTTGAAGTAAAGGAGATGTATGCTTTTGGGCCTTAAAAATAAAATAAATTTGAGTGAATTGTGCCTTAACTTATGTCGTTGTATGATTGATTTAGTAATTAAATTCCCTCGTGCTTTGAAATTTATGTGATGTGTGATTGGTTATTAGAACACTATTGCATCATTGATTATCATTAATGTTGTTGATTTAGCTAGTTAGTTTTTGGACTTGATTGTGTTAGTGGGATGTAGACACCTCCTTGTTACTTAGAACATTCACCAGCCCTGAGACCTTAAATGGTAAAAATTAATCCAATGAATCCTAAGCTTGAGCATTTCTTCTATGTCTTGGAGGTCCTAACCTTGTAGGGTAGGTTGGGTGGGTAGTTCTCTATGATTATATTGTGATGAGTTTATCTTGCATCGCCATTTATGTTACTTGTTGATTTGTGTCGTTATATAATATGATGATGTGTTCATTATGTGTTGTTACTAATTTTTATTGATGCATTGGTGACGTCGTTATGGATTGTGAAGATGCCATTGATGAGGTGTTGTTGTGATTTATGTGTCGAGGTTAACTTCCTAATGCTTTAAAAAAATATTTTACCTTTGATGATTCACCTTCCTAGTTGTATTGGAGGGGACATTACATATGGTATGAGAGAGGGTTCAACCCCATGACTTGGGATGATTACGCCTTCCACTGTATTAAACACTTGATTAATAATTTATCGCTAATTAAATTGAATTGTGTCATTGATTATGATGTCACTAATTAGGCGTTGCTGTGATTTATGTGTTGATGTCATTATGATGTCATTGATTAGGAATTGTTGTGATTTATGTGTTGATTTTAACTTCCTAATTCTTTAAAAAAAAATTTACCTTTGGTGGTTTTCCTTCCTAGTCATAACGAAGGGGTCGTTACATATGGTATCAGAGCAGGTTCAACCCCACAACTTGGGATCATTATGTCATCCACTGTATTAAACACTTGATTAATAATTTATCACTTATTAAATTGAATTGTGTTCGTGTAGGTAATCATGGTTAGATTATGTCACGAGAGAGGATGACGTGGTGCTAGGGGAGGAGCATCCATGCCAGAGGGGTCTAACCCCCAAGGAGAAGAACAAGTCATTGAACAGGAGAAGATTGTTTTGGGGGATGTGGCTGGGTTGATGAGGTCCTTTCAGAGTATGTTAGAGGCCTTAATTATCTGTCTAAATAGAGATGAGGCCAGGGTGCATGTACCCCCTGAGGGTCCAGAATGTGCCCCAGCCAGTATTGGTAGCGTTCATAGAGAACTCGAGAAAGTCATGTTTCCCGTGTTCTTGGGTGCCATGGATGACGTATCCACTGAGGAATGGTTAGAGAACTTGGCGATGTGATTCGCACTTCGCGATTACACGTCCAACATGAAATTTCGCATGGTGGTTTTTTAGCTGAAGGGGAGCACTCTTCTATGGTGGAAGACGCTCCTACCACAACTGAACATGACCGTCAAAGACGTGTCATGGGAAATTTTTGAGGAGAATTTTCGGGAGAGGCATTTTTTATCGAGGTGGAGATCGGTGGCGACCAACCTTTTCCAACTCGCTCAAAACAATTTTCTGGCAATTTTGGCAATTTACTACTTTTAGCAATTTTTAATTTATGGGGCCATTTTGAGGGCCTAAATGAATGATTTTTGGGATCAATATTCTCAATGATAGCTGAAGGCTCTAAATGAGACCCCAAAACTAATTTTCTCGATGATACCTTTCCAATCGTCTATCATGTTCCTAAAATGGAGATCGTATTGAAAAGTTACGACCCTGGGAAGTTGATGTACTAACTTACCCAAATGGGGCCCATGTGACTTTTGGCACTTCATCTCCTAAGGTTAGGTTTTTGGATGTATAGGGTTTTTGAAATTCTTGTTTATTGTAAAAAGGCCTTCAGAGCTTCATTGTAATCATCGTCTTGTGAATGAATGCAACCATCGCATCTATTCTCAGAGATAAGCCCCCACCATTCCAACAAGCTTGTTTTCCGCTGCATTTTGCAGTTTCAGCTTATTTCCTTATTGAATAGAAAACCAATTTTACTCTATCTCTATTATTCTTTGTTAAGCATATTTTAATAATTTGTATTCATTTCGTTCTTCTCATCAAATCTGGATCAGTGTTATCAGAGCGGTCTTCTTCTTTTCATCTTAATGCATGCCCCCAACGAGGTCAGGGTACAAAGAATTGGGTCTCGAGATTGTTTCTCTCGAGGAAAAAAGATCTTGCATGCCCAAGAAACCTCTCATGGAAGGAGAAAATAAATATGACAGGACATGAGATCCTTTCAAAATGTTTCTTAAAGAAGCCCTCACACAACAGAGGAACGATATGATGGATTATTTCGCACAAATCCTTTGGCAGCTACCAACAGGTGACGCATCTTCCTCGAGCGGAGGCGCCGCCCCCTTCAAGGTACAAATAAACTTTGATATTCCAATATTTGAAGGTCAGATAGATGCAGATGGGGTAGACAAGTGGTTGAATCTACTAGAATGGTATTTTTTTGTCCATAACTTTTTGAATAGAGAAAAGATTACTTTTTCACTCCTCAAAGACATTCCCCATGTCAAATATTGGTGGGAAACGTTTTGTGAGAAAAAGGAAATAGAGGAACCCTCATTATTTATAGTCACGACCACCTTGGAATCCTTTAGGGATTCTATTAAGGAACAATACTACCATGTCGGAAGTTATGACGACTTGTATACCAAATGGACCACACTGTGGCAAGAAAGAGACCTAGCGATGCCAAAGTTCACAAATATCTTCCATACCTTGCGCACCAAGATGGGTATCAAATATTCAGAGAAAAATTTGGTGCTCTGCACAGATACATCCAGACCGAAATGGAATTTCTTGATATCTCTTCCTTGGGCATGGCCTACCGATATGCCTTCAAAATTGAGCAGAAGCTCCAACAAAAAGACATGGCAATTTGGGCCTGGGAACCCCTCCCAACAAAATCTAGGAAGGGGAAGCCCCAACCCACAAAACAAAGGAAAGATAAAATATGGAAAATATTAGGACAACCAATGCAATCCACAAGCAAGGAAGGACACCAGAAAAAAAAAGAAAGATACCGAGAAGTGGTGTGACTTCCATAAGAGCCCTTGGCACAACACTGTTGATTGTTGCTCAAAGCAGTCGCTAGTGGCCGAAGTGAAAGCCTCTGAATTAGATGTAGTTTCTGACTTTGATTCAGAATGAAAGAGGGGAAGACGAGTCATTGAAACGGAACCTAGTGCCACCGTTTCTACCACCAAACTCCATACTAGTGAACCATATGAGTTAGAAGAAGGTGAGTGCCTCTTCGAGTCACTGACGTGGGTAAAAGGCACCCTGTTGCACTTCACCATTGATAACTATATACATAAGAACCTCATCTTAGCATAGGTCATCAAGTAGCTGGCATTGTTGACAACAATGCACCCACAACCCTACACCATTGGATGGATTCACCAAGGAAGAAATCTCCGCGTCAACCAGCAGTGTCAACTGTCATGCGACATCAATCCCTTCAAAGATGAGGTATTGTGTGATGTTTCTCCTCTCGAAGTTTGTAATTTTCTTTTGGGGAAACCTTATTTATGGAAATGTCATGATGTATATGAGTCTAGAACTTGCAGTGTTATTATTACTTTGAATAGGAAATTATACAGGATACCCAAGGTAGTCCCTCCTAGTGTTATTTTCTTGATCTCTTCCAAGAAATGCAATAAGGTCATCTCTCAGACTGGGAAATTTTTATTTTTTGTGATTCTCTCCCAGAGTGAGTGAAAGATCACAACCACATCGAGGGTCTCCATGGATGATATATCCACACAATAGAAGAAAGTGGATAAGTTCATGGAAGAATACTCAGATATATTCTCGTCTCCTACCAACGTACCTCTACACTGCCAGTTTAATCATCCCATCAATATGATCCCAGGCGCACCACTAACCAATTGGCCACTCTACCACCACTCTCTATTAGAAAGTGAGGATATGAAGAGGTAGATCCAAGAACGACTCCACAAGGGGCACATACGTCCCAATGCATCACCTTGTGGGATCCCAATCGTGATGGTGCAAAAGAAAGAAGGGACCTAGCGACTCTGCATTGATTATCGAGCCTTGAATAAAATCATAGTCTAAAATTGGTACTCGATTCCTCGAATAGAAAACCTCCTTGATCAACTCACAGGGGCCAAATACTTTAGTAATATTGATCTCAAGTCTGGATACCACCAGGTCCCAATAGAATAAACAGATTTATGGAAGAGCTCCTTTAATTGAAAAGAAGGTATTTTGGAATGTTTGGTCATGCCCTTTGGTTTGAAAAATGCTCCAACAACTTTTATTAGGATGATCTATGATATCGTATGAACTTTCACCAATATTTTTTTAGCGATGTATCTGAATGACATCCTCATCTACAACAAGACTTGGGCGGAACACTTGTAGCATATTCAACAGGTTTTGCACACCCTGTGACAGCATAAACTATATGAAAACTTGGAAAAATGCTTCTTTGGCATGGACATGGTCCATTACTTAGGCTACATCGTTGATTGGGATGGTGTGCATGTGTATCCATCCAAGATACAGGTCATCCATGACTAGCTAGCCCCAACCACACTCAATGAACTTCAGATATTCTTGGTCCTCGCCAATTTCTATCGTAGGTTCATATTGGGATTCTCTCATATTGCATGGTCCCTCATCCAAGTAACTAGGGGTGGCGGCAAGGAAACATTTGTGTGGGGAATGTCCCAACAAAAAGACTTCGATGAATTGAATAATAATTTGTGCTCATCCCCAGTACTTTCATTATCGGACCTGCAACATCACTTTGAGATCGAGACAAATGCTTTAGACTATGATGTGGGTGTCGTTCTCACTCAGCACAACCACCTTGTGGAATATCATTGTGAGACACTATCAGATGCTATCTGTAAGTACCCTACTTATGGAAAAGAAATGTACCCCATTGTGAAATCCTACCACTAATGGATACATTACATTCTTGGGAAGGAGACAATCATCCACACTGATCACAAGCCACTACAGTTCATGCAGACCCAAGGAAAATTGCAGAATGACCACCATAAGAAGTGGTCCACATACTTACAACAGTTCCACCTCAACATCAAGTATAAAATAAGAAGTACCAATTGAGTTTTTTATTGCCTTAGACGACCTCCAATAATGACACTCACCTTAGTGCTAGACTCTTGTGGCCACGATAGCTCCAGATGAACCTACCTCTATGAGACAGACCCTGACTTTTCCACCACCTACCAAATGTTGGGATCCAACTCAGTGGTCGCTAATTTCCATATTCAAGACGAGTTGTCTTGTCATCAAGGCCATCTCTACGTTCCATCAAGAAAGCGCACAAAGCTTATTTTGGAATCTCACTACAGTCGGGTGGTAAGACACTTTGGCATTGAAAAGAAAATGGAAGTGCTGCATAAACATTTCTACTGGTCGAAACTTCGATAGGAAGTCGACAAATATATTAGGTCTTGCACCACTTGTGCTATTTCCAAACTGACCACTAAGAAATAGAGACTATACACCCCTATTCCTACTCCTGACATGTCGTGGGAATCCATATCAATAGACTACATGTCGAGCCTCTTGTTTATCACTTTTACAAGATGGCGATTCTAACCACTTGCAAGAAGAAAATCACTGCAAAAGCCACTACCAATATCTTCTTTGAACAAGTATGGGTACATTTTGGGATCCCAAAAACTATTATCTCAGACCGTGACAGTCGGTTCCTTAGCACATTCTAATCAAGACTCTAGTCACTACTGGATACCAATCTCACCAAATCCACTTCCTTCCACACCCACACAGATGGCCAAACTGAGGTCGTTAATCAGATGATCATACATATCCTGCATATGTACAATTCAATAAAACCCCACACATGGGATGAGAGTCTTCCCTATTTCCATCATAGCTACAATCGAGCCCTGCATAGCTCAACTAGAAACAACCCCTTTCAGGTGGGGTTGGGATTTCAACCACTAGGTTGCATGGATGTTGCACTACCCCTAGTGACCACCTCGGTTGACTCGTCCCCTACTCCACTAGAAACTGACAAAGCCACCCGGTTCATTTAGCAGATCCATCACATCCACCAATAGGTTTAGGATATTCTACAGAAGTATAATGCCAAGTACAAGCAAGGCCATGATCAACATCTGGTGCCACATAATTTTCAGTTGCGAGACAAAGTTTGGTTTCACTTGCAGAAAGAACTCCTTAGAGTGCCCCATCGAAAGCTTCTCCCACTCTGTTATGGGTTGTAAACCATCACCAAGGTTGTGGGTTACAATTCTTTTGATCTCAACATTCCCCCTTTCCTTGGCCTGCACCCACTCTTCAAAGTGGCTCTCCTTCGGCCATATTTCCCACCATTATTGGACACCTCAGAGATAGCAGAGAAGTTGACACCAACATATATCAACCCTAAATGCATTCAACATGAATCGAGTGATCGGATTGTGGAAACACATATCAAGGGCACTCGAAAAAAAAGGATCCAACTTTATTGAGTCGTCAAAGCAGGGCAACTCCTCCACCAAGGAAAGTTGCTCACCCAAGGCCAAATTCAACAGAAAGTTCCTCATCTAATTGGGGAACTCAATGAAATGTATAAAATTTCTTCCTAAGGAGGGATTATTGATACAGGTGGATATCGGTGTCCACCCAGCTTTTCCAACTTGCTCAAATAAATTGTTTGGCGATTTTGCCAATTTACTATTTTTAGCAGTTTTTAACTTTTGGGGCCATTTTGAGGGCCTAAATGAAGTTTTTTTGGAATCAAGCTTCTCAATTATATTCAAAGGCTCTGATTGAGCCCCCAAAATTAATCTCCTTGATGATAACTTTCCAACAGGCTATCGTGCACCTAAAATAGAGATCATATGAAAACGTTACGACCCCGGGAAGTTGATGTACTAACTTACCCAAATGGGGCCCACATGACTTTTAGCGCTTCATCTACTACGATTAGGTTTTTGGATGTCTAGGATTTTTGACATTCCTGTTTATTGTAAAAATTCCTTCAGAGCCTTATTTTAATAATCTTCTTGCGAATGAGCACAGTCATCACTTCTCTTCTCAGAGATAAGCTGCCACCATTCCAACAAGCTTGTTTTCCGCTGCATTTTACAGTTTCATCTTATTTCCTTATTGAATATAAAAACAATTTTACTGTATCTTTGTTATTCTTTGTTAAGGATTTTTTAATAATATGTATTCATTTCATTCTTCTCATAAAATCCAGATCATTTTTTCAAAGGAATTCATTGAGCGCCAGCTCAATGAGTTCAACGCCTTGCGACAGGGTGGTCATACGATGCTTGAGTATGAGGCTCGATTCGTGGAGCTTCCTAAGTATGACCCACATATGAACACTTAGAAGCTCAAGGTAAACAAGTTTATGTTTGGACTTAACATCAGCGTTTGTGCGAAGGTGAGGATCCTAATGCCTCAGGCATTGCACGATGTTGTCCAGAAGCCCCTCATAGCTAAGGAAGAGTTGATCAACAAGGTTCAGGGAAGGAATTCTATGAAACTGATGGGATAGGTGACATCTGGTGTGCAGCACCATCAAAATCTAGCTAGACATCCATCATGGCATCAAAGTACTTCGAGAGGATCCACATTCAAGACACCACGACAAATGATGCCTCGGTAGTAGACTCTCTATAGAGGACCAAAACACCAAAAACAACATCGTCCACAACAACAATAGTTTAGGATTTTTCAGTAGAACAAACTAGGGTTTTAGGTTGGTGGGATATCCTCTACTACTTTGGGGACAAGGAGTACTAGGATGAAGAACAGATATTGGACATGTGGAGAGCCACATTTCCAGCGATATTATCTAGTTGAGAGAGCTAGAGAAGCCGAGTTAGTTGGACACACTACCATTGGAGATTTTGGGAAGGCCCACTAGATTCATGCAATGGTGAATAACCACCAGCCAAGCACCAGTCTACCATGCTCGAGACATCAAGTACCATCGTTGACCAAATATTTACTATTTTGATAAATCACAGTGCGATGGAGAGATTTATTTCTGGTGCAGTGCTAAAACAAATGAAGGTAAAGGAAGCCAAACAGGGTGAGTTTATCTACGTGGAAATGGATTTGAGTGCCAAGCATAAGGTTCGAGGAAAGGTTATAGATTGTAGCCTCAGCCTGGGAGATTTTTTAATGAAGGTAAACCTATATGTCACATTATTAGGATCTTATGACGTCATGATCGGTATGGACTGGTTGGAATCGCATGATGCGATACTCAACTATAAGGAGAAACGGCTGAGTTTGATTGATGATGAGGGACATAGATGAGTGATCCTGGGAAGAAACCAGGGAGTGTCCTTGAGGTTTGTTTCTTCGCTATAGCTGCAGAAGAGCATGCGCAAGGGATGTAATTTATATGCAATCATAGTGCTAAACGACAAGGGTGAGGAATAAGGGATAGAAAACCTTCTAGTAGTACGAGAGTTCACTGACGTGTTTCGAGAAGAGTTATCGGGTTTTCAACTCGAAAGGGAATTGGAATTTACCATCGACTTAAAACTTGGAACCGAACCGATTGCAAGAACACATTATCTGTAACAACCAAATAAACTTTAAACATCACATACTTTCATAAGCAATTTATTTCATGAACTGAGATAATAACTTCATAACATAACAACAATCTTCATAATAGCAACTTCAGTAACAAAATTTATCAATGAATAATGATTTCTTGGCAGAATGAAATAAATACATAGTTTAACAAATTACCTGGTTCTGATGCTAATTTATGTTGCTTGGCTGCCTTGTTGTTGCCTCCCTGCTACCTGATGCACAAACCAACACTGCCACAAACAAAAATAACTGCCCAAACCTACTGTCCTCCCTGCCAACTAGGAAAACTACCTAGCTCCAAGATATCTATGGATATCCTCGCCCCCGTTCCCAAAACCTCCAGCAACCCAGTGCCTCAACTCATCCAAATGCCACAGCCAGAACTCTATTGCTCCCTGCAAATCTCACAGTCCTCCTAGAATCCATCCTCCCCTCCTCTGTCGAATTCCTCTCACGTAAACCTCCCTCCTTCCTTATCCCTACTTCACCGACTCCTCATTTACTCCCTTACCTGCCCTCGTCCCTGTCCCTGATCCTTCCTTTAATGTTTTATCTTCTCGGGATTAACAAGTTATCCCTTGTTGGGTACGTAACCCTTTTATAGCATACATTATTAATCTCTTAAATTTATTACTCATGTCATCAATGTAATCTGTAGTTCAATTATTAATTAATTAATCACAATTATAACCTTTAATTAATTAATAACTTACTTAATTAATATCATTAGATCATCTGTGTTAAATTAATACCTTGTTAATACAATTAATCCCCTAATTAGTTTTACTTTATAATTCTTTAAACATTTATCCAACTAGGGTCATTACATACACCCACCCTTCAGGAAACTTCGTCCCAAAGTTAAGGTATCTTATGGTACAAAGGAAAAGAGCATGGTTCACACATTCATAACAAGTAACTGACATTATCAGTAAATAAGTCAAGAAATCTCATACATACTAGTGTATATGTACAAGAAATGCATGTGTAGCTAGTACATGCAAATCTCGTGCATGTACTAATAATCAAAATTGTCATCCTTTAGTAATTTATGTATGCATTCAATCCAGTCAGCAAGACTAGTCTTTTATAAAAGACAACAATCAATCAATTGTGTGAGACACCCTTTAATTACAATTATCCGGTTTAATAATTTATTTTAAACAACTGTGGTTTAGTTACGTAATAATGAATATTCATAAACACATTTCTCTCTCTTTTTTTTGAAGGGAAGACATTAAATTCCACCACAAGACAAATCTCCATATTGTCTCAACTATTACTACTGATCCTTCCTCCCTAACCTACTTCCATCTCCATTCCTATCCTTCCTCTGCTAGACTATCTTGGAGCATCAACTATATTGACCTAACTCCAAATAGAACCCGTAAGTGGAAGTGTCA
>JZKD02S1201320.1:1538165-1559746 GCA_000966675.3 Picea glauca
TATAAACCGAGGTGACAACTTTGTCCCCTTCCCAAACCGTATGGTACTCTTATTAGGCCTGATACAAATGAAAACCTGGTCTCCCACTTCATAACTTCGGTCGGTCCTGTGTGCATCCACATAATTTTTTTGTCTATCCTATGCTTCCTTTAGTCTCTGCCTGATCTGAATCACCTGTTCCTCCATTTCCTGAATCAATTTTGGCCCAACTATTACTCAGTTTTCTAGTCTATCCCAACTCAATGGCGTTCTGCATGGCCTCCCATACAAAGCTTCATAGGGTGGCAGTCCGATGGAACTATGATAACTGTTATTGTAGGAAAACTCTACCTAAGGTAGGTACTTCTCCCACTGGGTTTGATTATCCATTACATACATCCTAAGAATGTCTTCCATTACTTGATTTACTCTCTCAGTTTTCCCATCTGTTTCAGGATGATAAGTTGTGATTGAGTTCAATTGAGTCCCCAACGTTGACTGTAAACTTTTCCAAAACCTAGAAGTGAATCTGGAGTCCCTATCTGAAATGATCTTCTTAGGTATCTCGTGGAAACGGATAACCTAGCTTATGAACACTCGTGCCACATCAGTAACATCGTAAGTCTCTCTAACCGGAATGAAATGTGCACTCTTGGTTAACTTATCCACTATCACAAGAATGGCATTGTGTCTATGAGATGTGAGCGGTAATCCTACAACAAAATCCATAGAGATGACTTCCCACTTGGACATAGGGACATCATGTGGTTGTAGGAGGCCTGCCGGGTGATGGTGGTCGGCTTTAACTTGTTGACACTATAGGCATCTGGCGACGAAATGGACTACATCACGCTTCATGCCTACCCAAAAGAAGAGCTTCTTCATATCTGCGTACATCTTCTTCACACCTGGATGTGCACAATAAAGTGCTCTATGGGATTCCTTTAGTATGATGCTTTGAATATCCCCTTTCTCAGGGATGTATATCCTTCCTCGATATCTTAATAGTCCATCTGTTTCCACACTATATCCTTCATACTTTGGAACTAACTGCCTCCCACTCTAGAGTTTTGAAGTAACCTTTAAATACCAATTGTCTCCTGGTAGTTGTGTCAACACATGTTCCCTTAGACTGACCTTTAAGGTTACCAAGGAGAAGATATGTGGTCTCCTACTCAAGGCATCTACGACCACATTTTCCTTTCTCTTTATGTATGAAATACCAAAATCATAATCACTCATAAACTCACTCCATCACCTTTGCCTGGCATTCAGATCTCTTTGAGTGAAGAGATGTTTTAAACTTTGATGGTTCGTTTTGAGCTCAAAGTTTTGCCCCACAAGATAATGCCTCCAAAGTTTCAGAGCTAGCATTACAGATGCTAACTCTAAATCATGAGTCGCGTATAACTCTTTTTGCTTCTTCAACTTCCTTGACGCATAATCTATCACTCCTCCATCCTGGATTAGCACGCCCCCCAACCCTTGTTTCGAGGCATCTGTGTAGACCATGAAGTCCTTTTCCATATCTGGCACTCGTATAATTGGCGCACTAGTTAGTAACCTCTTAAGATCAATGAATGCACTATCACATTCTTCTGTCCATTCATACCTGGCCCCCTTGCATTGAAAAGTGGTGATGGGTTTCGCTATTTTTGAGAATCCTTCCACAAATCTCCGGTAATAACCCACTAGCCCCATGAAGCTTCTCACCTCATGGGCATTTTTCGGCACTGGCCATTCCATAATGGCCTTTACCTTTTCTGGGTCCACAGAGATTCTTTCGCCAGAAATGATATGACCTAAATAGTGGATCTCTTTCTAGAAGAAGGAACACTTCGATAGCTTCCCATACATTTTGTTCCCTCTAAGACAAGACAACATTATTCACAAGTGTTCCTCGTGTTCTCTTTCATTCTTGGAGTAGATGACTATGTCATCTAGAAAAACTTGTACAAATCGATCTAAGTACTTCTAGAATACGTCGTTCATGAGGCTCATGAATACTACTAGTGCATTGGTCAATTCGAAAGGTACCACAACAAACTCGTAATGTCCAAACCGAGTTCGAAAGGCAGTTTTTGGGATATCACCTTCCTTAATCCTTAACTGATGATACCCGGATCGCAAATCGATTTTTGAGAATACCACTGCTCCTTTCATCTGATTGAAGAGGTCATCTATTCACAGCATTGGGTACCTATTTTTCATTGTAGCAAGGTTCAAGTACCTATAGTCTATACACAGTCGTTAGGATCCATCCTTCTTCTTTACAAAAATTACTGGTGCTCCCCAAGGTGAGACACTGGGCCTTACTAGCCCTAAGTCTAGTAACTCCTTCAATTGCATTTGCAATTCACAAAGTTCTGGTGCCGTCATCCGATACGTAGTCTTATATATTGGTTTTGCACCAGGTTTTAGCTCAATAGTAAAATCAAGCTCCCTCTCAGGAGGTAACCCTGGTAACTCGTTCGGAAAAACATCCCGAAAATCTAACAATACCGGGTACTGACCTAATGAGGGTCCCTTCCTTTCATTCACTACTTCCACTACATAAAGTCGACACCCTTGTCTCAAGAATCGCGTGACCTTCATAGTTGATATAAAGCATAATGAAACTTTTCTCTGTACACCCTGGATCTCTACCAGTTTTCCTTCATCATTGACACAAAGCACCCTTTTTGCGAAACAATCAGCCAAAGCTCGATGAGATGCTAACCAATCCATTCCAATGATTAGGTCATATGCCCCAAGAGTAGTGATGTATACCTTCAACCTGGTAGTGCACACTCCTAGGTCTACTATACAATTATCAAAACTAGGTCCTACAACTTGTTTTTCCCCCGAAGCCATCTCGACTTGTTTACAGTCATCGTGCTTGTAGGTTGCCAACCCACTCTTTTCTAATGCAGATGTTGAAATGAAACTATCTATCGCACCAGAATCAAACAAAATCTTAACATTGACATGATGTAGCGTACCTGATGACTCTACTACTATGGATTGATGTTCGGCCTGGCGGTTATTAACCACTGCGTAAATCTAGTGGTTGTTACTTGACCTCCCCATCAGTTCCTTTCCTTATTTATGCACAAACCCTGATTGTAACTCTGGGCAGTCTCGTTGGTAATGGGGACCTTCACATCTCCAATAGTTAATAAAATATTGAACTGGTGCACTGTTACATGACTTATTCTGAAATGAGTTCCTTCGCCTAGAACCCCTGCCCCTACTAGTTGTTCCCCGAGATGGTTGTGGACCTGTCTGCACCGTTGGCGATGAACGAGATGCTGCACTAGCTGCGATTGAAATCCCTGTAGCTACTATCCTTGGCACGACTCTGTTACCATAAGGTGGTGGCCTTGAGCCCCCTCCCCTAGGAAATGTCCTCGGGGTCTTTCCTACAAATCCAGGGCGATGCAGAAATGTCGATCTTGTACCCCTGGTTAAGTTCATGTGTTCTTCCGTGTAACGCACATTTTCTACAGCCTCCACTACTGAAGACGGTTTCCACATCTGCACCATAGCTCTTATCTTCGGGTTCAATCCATAAACGAAGTGCTCTACCTATCGTTGGTCATTTTCCATATAGGAAACGTATTTGACCAGTTCCATAAACCTGATCTCATATTCTTCTACAGTTTTGTTTCCTTGTACTAAGGCATGAAATGCCCGTACCTGTTGCTCCTCGTAGTATGCTGGTAGATATTTCCTTCGGAACCTCTCCTAAAAAATTTCCCATGATATTGTGTCTGGGGTAAGGTGTAGTTGTTTTTCCAAGTTGCCCCACTAGTTCAAGGCGTTGTCTCTTAACTGAAAAATTGTGATCTTTTCCTTTGAGTTGGACGCATAGTCCTTTAAGGCAAAACACCTTGTCATCCCCTCCAACCATGTTTTCGTGCGTTCACTGGCGCAACCTCCGGAAGACTCTGGAAGTTTGATATTCTACAATTCTCGCGTGATGTCTTCAGGTGGAAGTTCTCCCCATGAGTCCCTTGATGCTTCTGGATTACCCATTCTAGATGGTGGGAGTTTCACTTCAGTCCCTGTTGGTTGGCGCCCCTTTAAAGTCTCGTTAATGGCTTCCAATGAGCGCAGTATGAGGGCTATTTCGGATGATGGTGGTGGTGGTGCTGGCGGTGCCCGTGACGATGCTCCCCTGCCTTGACCCCTTCGAGTCCTGACCATCTTGTATGCCTTAAACTGCATCACCCCCCACCAAGTTGTCAGGGTGAGTTCCAGGACGTTTCAAATTGGTGCTACTTAAACTTAGAAACAGAGTTAGGCGTAAGTTTTCTTTACTTGTCTGTAAACAGACATTACTCCATTAGGGGATTGGCTAGGTTTGGGTTAGGATTAAGCGTCTAATCTTGGTTTCTTTTCCCTTGTGAAAAGAATTATTGGTTCCCATACCCTGTAGCTACGCTAGCCTTGTGCTTTACTCATCACTTCCTAGTGCATATGCCACCTCCTTCCCGCTTGTCCTAGTCTAATCCCTAACATCATTAATCACTTTAAGGTAGGCTAACCTTATACTTAAATAAAATAACTAATTTAAAATTATTATTACACTAATTTACTCAAATTATCTTTACTTTAATTTAAACTAACTTGACCTTTATTTATATATAAATTATTTAATTTATTTTAAATTATTTTTACACTTTAAAATATAAAAATAAATAATCAGACACACATGGATTCGGGCACGCATGGATTCCACGTGCCCGCCTGGATTCCTCTAGTTCCCTTGTATTTAACCCCAAAATTCTACACTTGTCATCTCTTCGAATCCCTACGCGTCCTTCCTCTGCCTCCACCTTCTCATCCACTGGGACTTTCCTCGCGTCATTCTTTCTCCACCACAGATCTTGCCGTAGCTCTGGTCTGAGTTTCCAAGAATCTCGCCCGCCATGGCTCGCCTCCTCACCATTGTTCTGAGCACTTTTCTAGTGTTGGGTATTGTTGTATCTGTTGCCAGATCATTTTGTAGAAACAAAGTATATTGATATGGTCACTGACAAGATCTAGGACCTGGAGTCTAGTCTCTTTTAAAATATTGGGATCCAATCCCAAGTCTGTAAAATTTGCGGAGTTCACTCTCAGGTATGGTAAGAGGTACGATTCAGTCTGCCATCTTGTGCACAGTTTCAGTACCTTCATGAAGAACACGGAGTTGATAGAGTCAATAAATTACATGAACCTTTCTTATACTTTGGTGATAAATGGTAATTTCTTATTTTGCAGTGCGAAATAAAAAAAATGATTTGCTTGTAATTCCAGCTCTGGATGGATTTTGGTATTTTTCTTCCAATTTATTTCATTTGTATTTATAAATTTATTCGTTTGTGCATATGCATGTAGTTAGATGCATATACATTGTCCTCCCGTATTGCTCACGGCCTTTTGCACCTAACTGTGAAATTCCCCGATTCAATTTCGGGTTTTGGGGTTTCCTTATGCCCAATGTCGAGAGTTCCCTATCCTCACGGACTCCCGATCTCCGATATGCCAATGCGCTACCTCCTGCCTTAGCCCTCCCCTGGCTATGCTTTGGTCCATGTGACCCTCTCCTATGTGACCGTAGTCCTATTCCCTGTCAGGATTCGGGGTTTTGCGACTCTCACTGTCATGAACCTCTGTCCTCATAATCTCCCAATTACCGATCTACTGATTCAGTACTTTGTGTGTTATCCCACCGGGCTAAGATCTTGGCCCATGTGACCATCATACCACAAGGTCACAACCCTGTTCCCTATCGGGGTTTCAGACATCGCAATATCGAAATGCATGAACCCCGTATCTATGGGATTCCCGATGTCTCGATACCCGATACGCCTCTTCCTTGTGTGTTATCCCTTTTGGCTATATCGAGGTCCATGTGACCTGCTCCTATGTGACCACTTCCTTATGGCTTCCCATCGGGGTTTCATACCTTCTCGAGCAAGAATTTCGTCACTTCAAAATTCACGATGCCTTTTATCGTTTACCTTTGGACAACGAATGGTTAAGAATTTATAAAAATATAAATTTTCAGCGCCCCTATAAAAATTTATTTAAAGCGGGTTATAACTTTAAATTTGCGAGTTTTTCATTTAATGTTTAAAGAAATTAGGATTCGGGGTTTTCCGTAATAGATGATCGATGCAATTTGAATCACGAAACCTCGATATTCGATTTCGTGATGCGATTAAGTCTTACTTAAAACATTAGTTAATTAATTCGTTTTAACGAATGTTTAAGGGTTAAGTTAATTACGTCGCAGTTTCGGGGTTCACGGTTCTATAAGGACGTGCCTCTCATCCTCGTATTTCCTGAAACTCTGATTTCCCTAAATCCCGATAGCTTAAACCACTTCTCCGTGTGACCTCCTCCCATATGACCTTAGTCATACTCCTCATCGGGATTCGTGGTTTTCCAGGCTGAAACACGCATGTCCTCTAGACTTGCAAAACTCTGAACTCCGATACAAAGTAACTTCAGCTAGATCTTCGAGCTAGGCTCTCGGCCCACGTGACTGTTGTCTCATGACCACAACCTTCCCGCCCTTTAGGGTTTCAGACTTTGCAGTTTCATAGTGCGTGGACACTTTGTCCATGGAACTTGCGATATTCTGATCCTCGATCCAATCTTCCACTTGTCCACCATTGACCCTTCCGTGGGCCCTGTTATCCCTTGGCCCATCGGGAAATCACGTTTCGTGATTTCGCAACTCTCGCTGCTATTTTCTTGGGACTCACGATATCCCGATCCACGATGACAACTGGCTTCCACCATAGGGCTTTTCACTTTTCAGAAAATCGGGCCTCGCGTTTCCGAACTGCAAGGATCACTCATCCACAGGATCCGCGATTTCCCGACTACCGATTTCTCGATGGACGACTTCCTGTCAGGACCTTTCCTGATGGCTCCAATCACTGCCATGCGTCCCAAGAACAGACGGTCCTGATCACCTCTCATTGTTTCGGAGTTTTTGATGCTCCGGTGACCGAAATCCTCTGTCAACTCAAAACCTCGGTAGCCGATATACCGACGGGTCGTTCGATCTCCACCACGTGTCTCCTCAAATGAATGGTCCAGATCATTCCCGCTATTTTGGGACTTAAAATGTCCTGACTTCCTCGACCTCGTGAATCCTGATTTCACAAACGTCGATATCCCGATGCCTTCACACCTCTCGTCGGGATTTCTCCTCCTGTCCTCAAGGAATTAAATCCCTCACAACTCCATGCAGATCCGGCGACTGTCGGGTATCTGCCCGAGATCTGACGGCTCAGATCCTTTCTCCTGCATAATAGACAACTCTCCTTTGGGATAATGATAGTTGCATGAACATTACGCGGTGTAAAAATTGCTCTCTTTGGCACGGTTAAAATTTGTATGGGTCTATAGTTGCTAAGATTTTTCATTATTAAAATTCACCGAGGCTAATACAGGCAAGTGGTTTACACCATTCCCGTGCAATACAAGTCTTCAAAATTTCCTTTTCCCCCACTGCGCATTGGCAGTTACTCATTTAGGTAAGTTCGAAATGAAGTAGTTCTTTTCGAGGTCTTGCAAAAGTCCTATTGCATTTTATATAGTATAATTCGTGTAGTTATTGAATCTTGCCAACTTCAAGCCTTAGATAAAGTTTCCCTCGACGTTTTCATAGATTTCAGGTGTCTATTCTACCCGAAACCTCATTGACAAGTATTGCTCAAATAAAATAAAATTATCAACTCTCTTTTTCGTGGTTAATAGCTTTATCAGGCTTCTTTAAGGGTAGCCATTTTGTGGGATGTGATCCTTCAAAATATCTGGTTTACTGCCACTATTTTAAAGGGCATTCCTTTGAATATTCAGACTAATATTGTAGTAGCCATATATGATCCAGAAAAAGGGTATTACCTAAAGCGGTTGCTTGTGATATATATGAGACCATTTGCTTGGATAATGTAGGGGTACTACCTTGAGTATATTTTACGATAATGTATCAATCATATTGGGTCAAGATGAATGTTTCTTGACACATATACTAAGACGCAAATGACGGGTTTTTCTTATAGGTTAAGCGTGGCTGGAGTTAGCGTTTGGGATTTTGGCCCTTAGGCCCAGATTTCCAACTAAGATGCTCTGATACCATATGTAACAACCAAATAAACTTTAAACATCACATACTTTCATAAGCAATTTATTTCATGAACTGAGATAATAACTTCATAACATAACAACAATCTTCATAATAGCAACTTCAGTAGAAAAATTTATCAATGAATAATGATTTCTTGGCAGAATGAAATAAATACATAGTTTAACAAATTACCTGGTTCTGATGTTAATTTCTGTCGTCTGGCTTCCTTATTGTTGCCTCCCTGCTACCTGATGCACAGACCAACACTGCCACAAAAAAAAATAACTGCCCAAACCTACTGTCCTCCCTGCCAACTAGGAAAACTACCTAGCTCCAAGATATCTATGGATATCCTCGCCCCCGTGCCCAAAACCTCCAGCAACCAAGTGCCTCAACTCATCCAAATGCCACAGCCAGAACTCTACTGCTCCCTGCAAATCTCACAGTCCTCCCAGAATCCATCCTCCCCTCCTCCGTCAGATTCCCCTCACGTAAACCTCCCTCCTTCCTTATCCCTCCTTCATCGACTCCTCATTTAGTCCCTTATTTGCCCTCATCCCTGTCCCTGATCCTTCCTTTAATGTTTTATCTTCTCGGGATTAACAGGTTATCCCTTGTTGGGTACGTACCCCTTTTATAGCATACATTATTAATCTCTTAAATTTATTACTCATGTCATCAATGTAATTTGTAGTTAAATTATTAATTAAGTAATCACAAATATAACCTTTAATTAATTAATAACTTACTTAATTAATATCATTAGATCATCTTTGTTTAATTAATACCTTGTTAATACAATTAATCCCCTAATTAGTTTTACTTTATAATTCTTTAAACATTTATCCAACTAGGGTCATTACATTATCAGATGTCAACTCCTAAGTTATAGCAGTTGAAAATGAAAATAAAGGAGTTGTTGGACCTAGGACTTATATGTCCAAGTGTGTCACCATGGGGTGCACCTATTATTTTCATATAAAATAAGGATGGGTTGTGGAGACTCTGTATTGACTACCATCAATTGATCAAGGAAATGATCAAGAACCAGTATCTGTTGCCATGAATAGACGATTTGTTTGATAAAATGAAAGGCATAGAATTATTTTCAAAGATCAAATTGAGATAAGGATATCACCAGTTATGTATCAAAGAGGGAGACATTCCTAAGACCACATTCAAGACGAGGTTCGAACATTACGAGTTTACCATTTTACCATTTGTATAGACAAACGCCCCAAGGGTATTCATGAGCTTGATGAATGGGGTGTTCCCCGAATACTTGGACAATTTTTTTCAATTATTCATTGATGACATATTTATATATTCTCGAACGAAGGAAGAACATTAAGACATTTGTGCTTAGTACTACAATTTTTACGAGAAAACAAGTTATACGGGAAACTGTCAAAATGCTCTTTTTACAAATCGAGGATTAAGTATTTAAGGCATGTTATCTCCGGTGAAGGTATCATTGTGGATCCAGTGAAGGTAGATGCTATTATGGAATGGCCTGCACTGATGAACGTACCAGAATTAGATAGCTTCATGGGTTTATCAGGATATTATCGATGATTCGTCAAAGGTTTTTCGAAGATAGCAAATCTGATTACAAAATTGCAAAAGAAAAGCAAATTTTTTGTATGGATAGAGAAATGCATAGAATAATTTCAAAGGCTCAAGGAGTTGTTGACGACAACGCAGATACTAAAATCCCCTGACATGGCCAAGGAATTTATACTATACATAGATGCATGCAAAGAAGGCTTAGGAAGAGTCTTGATGCAAGACGGTCAACTGATCGCTTACATCTCAAGGAAATTAACAAAGCATGAAGAGAACTATGTGACTCATGATTTGGAGTTATTGGCCATTTTGTATGCCTTAAGAGCATGGATACACTACCTCATTGGACATGAATTCCAACTGAAAATGGACCGTTGTGGTTTGCAACACATTTTTATGAAAAGTGACTTGAACGTGAGACAAAGGAGTTGGTCAGAACTACTTAGCAAATACAATATTGAGATTACCCACATAAAAGGAATCGTCAACAAAGTGGCAGATGCATTGAGTCAAAGACCACTCATATTTTCAATAATACCTCTTCAGAAGAATCTTCGAGAAAATATTCTAACTATACAGTGTGAAAATGACTAATATAAAGAGGTTAAGAAAAATATCCAACAATATGCCATGTTGGTACCAAAGTTTGAGGGATTTTCATTGGACAATGATGGATTAATGAGGTATAATAACAAGATTTTTTTACTGCCTAACGACGAATTAAGAAGTTGGATCTTAAGCAAAGTTGATAGAGCAATGCACATGGCTCATCCAGGAGTCACGAAGATAAGGGAATACCTTAATCCCTTATTCTTCTGGAAAGGAATGAAGGCGGACATAGTTAACTACATGGATAGATGTCTAGAATGTCAGCAAGTGAAGGTTGTACATAGACATCTGGTAGGATTAGTACAACCATGCGATATTCCAGAATCGAAATGGGAGGCCATTTCTATGGAATTTATTGTGGGATTCACGTTGATGGGAAGGAGGGACGACTCGATTTTCATGTTAGTTGACACTCTAATGAAGAGTGCACATTTTATCCCTATGCATATGACATATCATGCACTAGACATAGCTAGATATTTTATCAGGGAGATTGTGAGATTGCATCGTGTGCCTAAAAGGATCATATATGATCGAGGATCAATGTTTATAGGACAATTTTGGACCAATTTCCAAGAGGCCTTGGGAACCCAACTTAACTGTAGTATATATTATCACCCTGAGACAGACAGGAAGAAAAAAATAATGAACCAAATCTTGTAGGATATGTTGCATATGTACATGATGGACCAACATAAGCATTTGGAAGAGTTCTTTCCACTGGTAGAGTTTATGTACGACAACAACTATCAAAGCCTCATTAAGATGGTGACATTTGAGTTTGTTTATAGGTGACCATGTCAGACGCCTTTGAAATGGGATCGACTTGAGGATAGGGTCCTCGTACGATCATAAGCGATCCAAGAAATGGAAGAACAAATGTAAATGATAAGACAAAGGATTAAAGAAGTGCAAGATTGACAGAAGAGTTACGTCGATGCGCATCATGTTGACTGTAGTGATGAATTTGGTGATCGAGTCTTCTTACAGGTGAAATCATACAAGAGTTCTATCAAGTTTGGAAAGGGTGATAAAATATCTCCTAGATTTGTGGGACCTTTCGAAGTTGTGGAAAAGAAAGGACTAGTGGCATATCGACTATCCTTTCCTGATTCTTAGAGGCGTATGCATGATGTTTTTCATGTATCTGTTTTGAGACATTATGTTAGTGATCCTACGCATGTGATTGACATGAGTTCATTGCAGGTGTCAGAGGAGGGTGCAATAACGACGGAGAAAATCTGCATTCTAGACCATTGCATTTGACAGTTGTGGTGTCGAAAAATTGATCAGGTCAAGGTCTAGTGGGAAAATTATAGTCCACGTTTGGATACTTGGGAGGACGCATATGATATGCACCAAAAATTTCCATATTTATTTGATAGTTAGACTTTTAGATCTTGTCAGATGCTTTATTACTGCATTTATATACTGTAAAAGTTTGGGATGAAGTTTAAAACAAGAGGGGGTTTATGTAACATCCTACTCTTGTGAGCAAATGTTATTGACTTATTCTTGAGGACACTTGCGTGCAAGTGATCCGGTTTTAGTATATGTTGTTTGTTTCACTCATGGATTCTTATGATGATGTTGATGTATTATGATGTTATTTTATTGGATATTTATGTATTAACATATGCTATTGACGATTTTCCCTTGAGTGTGCAGGACACTTGAAAGATTGAGGATTTTGATGGCATCAATGGACCTCCTTGGACTCTAAATCGAGTCAGGGAGTTGATTATATTGGTTTGAGTATTTTATTTATGCATATGTGACATATGATTAGGTATATTATGATGTTGTTTATGGATCATTGGCAATTTTTCATTGATGGATGCAGAATGACGATTTCTTTCTAATTAGACTCACATAAGGAGTAAGGGGCCATGCACAACAACTAGATATTGAGTGAGAGTTGTGGAAGCACCCCTATCACAACCTACTAGCACTCTCATCGTGGCTCAAATTGTAGGTTAACGATTACCTAGTTCTAGAGATCCAATATGCCATGAGGGACCATAGAGACAGTTTCTCACGAAGATTCTAAGAGGCATGCAATAAGGCATGGTCCTTATTCCTTAGAGGCCCTTAGTCTCTCACAAGGTTGCTTGAATGGATTATTGACTCCAAGGGTTGGAAAGCTACCAAAACTAGTCAAAGGTGAGTGGTACCCTTGGAGCACGTACTACATCTTGAAGGGCATGTCGCGTAATTAAAATTTGAATAAAAGGTGACTTGCACCGTTGGAGTACTGAGTGCGTCTTGAAGGGCACATCACGATATTTAAAAAAAAATGAGTCAATGAATCTAGGTGGCCTAGAAAATTTTGAGCGAATGTTAAACCTTATAAAATCTTAAGCACCTACTGAACTAATTAATTGATTAATTAATTAACTAAATAAGGAATTTATTAAGCATAATCTCTAAGGGTCTAAGCTCGTGCAAATAAAAATGTAACTAAGCCTAAGAGTAATATTAGTGACAAGACTAAAAACTAATTTATAAATTAAATAATGAGGGGTGAAGTAAATCAATTTATGAAATCAAAAGATAAAAATAAAACAAATCTAAAGAGTGATTTAATACACTTTGTGCAAGTAAATACCAAATTAGAAATTAAAATAAGAGAGGAATAAAACATGCAAGAATGTGTAAGCATAGAAAGGTATCTAGAGTGTAGTCTAACTAGAGAACATTTTTATTTTAACTCAACTCTATTTTAGAAAGTTTTCAATCATATATGGGAAATAAAGGGAATAAAGGGAGAACTAGGAGTGGTTTTAGGAGAAGTTTTAGGATGGATGAGGGAAATTGACTTTTAATTAAATTAAATTGTGGATTTACTTGTGCAGCTAAGGGAATGGGTGACAAGATTATGGGGGGGACAATTCCTAATTAAATTAAAAAATTGAATTAAATGTGAAAATGACAAGTTGTCACTAAGGAAATTATATAAAACAAATGGTTGAGAGGAGGAATGGATCACACTGGTTATGAGTAAGGTTATGCTGCAAAAATTCTAACTGGTTTTACTTGTGAGAGTTGAGATATCTAGCTCGAGAGAGAGAGTGGTGGCTCTACCTTGTGAGGTGAGCTAAGAGCTAGAGGATTCTGGTTGTGTTTGTGTGTGGCCCCTTTAGAGATCAGGAGGATAAGAGGGAAGAAGAGTACCCCTATTGTTGGTTGGGAGGTACCGATGAAGTCTCCAGGGTTAGCAAGAAGGGAGTTGGATGGAGTGCAAGTGTGGTAGAACATATTTGAATTCTCGTCTTCGGTTATGGTACTCTCTTGAGGATTATAATTGCAAAATTTTTAATTTGTAATGCATTTTTAGAATTCACCAAGAACTGTGATTAAAAATTTGATGTATAGATCACTAAGAGCGATCTCAGTTTTTTATTTTCTTATTAGTTGTTAAGGCTCAGTTAGTATGATGATTTTTGTTATGATTTTTACTATGAAACCTCAACGATATTTCCTTTTTGTTTTTTTGTGATTTATTTTTCTCAGTAATTTGACTCATTTTATTCACCTCAGTGTTTCCTTTGAATTTGTCCAATGAGTTGCATCTCTTATTCTTTCACGATTTTTTTCCTCTGTGTTTATGTGGGGGGTGCATTGTAACCTTGCGTTTAAGTCCTTTCTCTTTGTTGTTATTTTCTTTCCTCTGTGTTTTTCCCTTTAAATAATTAACACATTTTCGTGTTCCTCTACGTCTTCTTGAGGGTAAAGGATCAATGCCTTCACAACTTTTCCCAACGCATTTACATCACTATCATCTGTGAAAAATTTAGAGCTCCCTCCTAGCATTTTAATCCTTCATTATCTCTTTGTATGGAATTTAAATTTTCTCCCAATTTAGAGATCCATCTTGGAATTTTAATCCCTAATTTTATTTATGTATGGAATTTAAATGTTCTCCCAAATTAGACCTCCCTCCTGGCATTTTATTTCCCTGATTTATCTCTGCAATTTTCTTCTTACCTTGCCCAATGATTTGAGTGTTTTTCTCTGTATTTTTTCTGAGGAGTAAAGGCCTTATGCCCTCCTTCTATTGCCCAACAACTTGGGTGTTTTTCTCTGTGTTTTTCCTAAGGAGTAAAGTCCCTACACCATCCTTCTCTTGTCAAGCGATTTGGGTGTTTTCCTCTGTGTTTTTTTTTAGGAGTAAAGGCTCTGCACCCTCATTCTCTGGCCTATCAATTTTGGGTGTCTTTCTCTACGTTTGTATGAGGAGTAAAGGCTCTTATCCTTCCTTCTCTTGCCTAATGATTTTTGGTGTCCTCACTCTATTTTTTTCAGGAGCTAAAGGATCTGTGTCTCCACCCTTTTACTAGCAACTTACATGCAATTTCTCTCTGTGTTTTGGGTGGATTTTATCACCTATGTGATTTGTATGTATCCCAACACCTTAGCTACTTTTTCCCTGCATTTTTTTGTTGCACATTTTCCCAGCGTTGATGAATACCCTCAACAGATTACGATAATATGATGTAGATGTTAGTGTGCTCATTTAATATACTGTGGATGTTAATATGCTGATTTTAATATCCTAATTTCATCAACAATGTAGATGTTAATATGCTTATTTTAATCTTGACGATGATATAATGCCATGGATTAATATAATTAATTACATTATTTTATACTTATGTAGATGATTATGATTATATATTGAATATGATAATTATAAAAGTTAAAAATGGATCGAAGTCAACTGATATAATTAAGGACAACAATCGTTTTATAATTGAGCATAAAATTGGGTCTCATGTACAAGTGTTGATTGCAATGATAAAGTAGTTAGAGTCATGTGTCCAAGTGCTAACTACAATGCTCAAGTAATCCAAGGAGGTTACTCATAAACCTCGGGCTCACATCTAAGTGTTCATGGTTTATCCCCATTAAAGATACTTGAGCTTTAATTATTTAAATAAAATTATAATTGAACTATGAATTTCTCCTTATTACTATTAAATAAGACTCGATGTTTTGGGTTATAGATGGATACGTAATGCAAGTAGTGCTAACATAATGTATGGTTGTGAGAATACATCCTCACATAGGTTCTGTTAATGAAAATGAATTTCGGCATTCCCTCACATGCTCCTAGAAGATGCCATTAAATTGAGATGTATAATTATGCTACCCGAGATTAAGTTGAATTGCATTCTTGATTTATTTATCCTTATAAATATCCTATTTCTCCTTTACCCGCCTTGATGGCTGGAAAATGATAGGGTTTAGTAGAATATCATGTTGCACCATTAAACATTGATGATGTATGATTGAATGGATGTGATTAGATCTCTTTCGCGTGGAAATAAATGGACGAGTAACTAGTTTCTTGCGCCCTAAATTTAATAGATTAGACTTATTTTACGCCTTAAATTTAATTGATAATTATTTTGTTCCATCATATGAAAGCGATGTATGAACGGTCATGTGTGTAGTTTACTTCTTGTGCCACTAAAATGTTAATGTATACTTGATTGAGCGTTTTATTTCCCTTGTGCAATGGATGATGTTGATGCTTAAGTAATTAGATTGATTTGTGCTATGGACTAATGTTGATGCCTAAATGCTTACACTTTAGATTACGTGTGTGCATTGTAACAATGTTAATGTATGATTCTTAAGTGCTTATAGTAATTGCATGCATTCTAATGATGTTGATTATGTTTAATTAATTATTTAGATCACATGCACACCTTGAGATAATGTTGATTATTGTTGAATTAAATGGTTGATTAATCGTGCGCCTTGAAGTAAAGTAGATGTTTTCTTTTGCGCCTTGAAAATAAAATAAATTTGAACACGTTGTGCCTTAACTTATGTCGTTGTAGGATTGTATTAGTAATTAAATTCTATTTCTCTTTGGAATTTCTGTGATGTGTGATTGGCCATTAGAACATTATTACGCCATTGATTATCGTTAATGATGTTGATTTAGCAAGTTGGATTTTGGACTTGATTGTGTTAGTGGGATGTAGACATTTCCTTGTTCCTCAGAACAGTTTCCATCCCTGAGACCTTAAATGGTCAAAATCAATTGGATGAATGTTGGGCTTCAATGTTGCTTACGTGTCTTGGAGGTCCTGTTATCCCTGATTTTTAGGGATAACAAGGAGATCATGTCTCAAGGCCCATAGTTCCTAGACATGGAGTACCGAGCGAAGGTTTGACATGAGCATATCCCTGGAGGGCCCATCCTTTTCTTCTTTCATCAGACTCGTCTTGTCAACACAACAACATCCATCACCTTCGACTTGGTCTTGTATCGAAGGAGGCTCTTGCTCCATGAGGTAATTGGTCCAGGTATCATGGTATATGTCACTCTAGATCATTAAAACCTTTAAATATATGCATCTGATTCCTTCTATCTCTAAACGACTGCTTGGATATTACATTAGCCCACTTGACCATGCTCTGGGAAATTGACAGGGTATCCTAGCAAGCCTGTGCCCATAGGTTTGGGTTTTCCACTAGGGGATTTATGAAAAGACATCATCCGCTCCCATCATAGCACCACTATTTCATCTTATCTCCCACTCACCTATCCCATTCCCCTTGTTCGAGCATTGGATTGACCTGTTTGTAGGGTTTCACCTTATCTCGTGGGAAGAAGGGGCTAAAGGCCCAGAAGGTAAAAGTAGCTGGTAAAAGATAAAAGCCTAGAAATGAAACCTTGAGATGCTTCACCCAGGGATACCCGAGAAGGAAATAAAAAGCCTCTCAGAAATAAACAAGAGGGACCTAGAAAATAACAAACAAGACCGAGTCAAGAGGATAGGGTTTCTCATCACAATCCAACCTTTTAGGTTCATGCGTACCTAATAGTATGACATTGCCACCATCCATTTATCACGCCAGGGAAATGACCTTTGGTTGCATGACCAAGGGAAAGGGGGTATCACCATGAGACAACCTTATCATCTATGTGAAAGTACTTGTGGGTAACACTGTCAGCTTTGGTCACCATGCCAAGGCAGTGTCCTCTGGTTAGCCCTTGAATAAAAAGAAAAATAAAAAGAAAAATCAAATAAAATAAAATATTAAAGGCAAGAACAGGCTTGGAAAATTTGAATCCATGACGGTTACAACTTGCCTTCTACAAAGGAAACCACAGATAACATTATGTATCCCTAGATCTCACTCTACCCACATGTCTGGACATCCCCTAGCCACATCATCTCATTTACATGGCTTGGATGAAAACATCCTAGAGACTTCCCGTTTCTTGTGGATACTAGCCCAATAGGATGTATTGTCCTTTCCTCCAGTCATGTATTGTAGGTTTTTGTAATCTATTTGAGCTATTGACAGATGTATTAGGGTCTTATGAATATGTTTGATAATATTGACGATGAAGCGGGATTAACATTGCTATGATCTCGGTGATTGATGAGCCCATGGAGGGCGTAGTTTTTTATGTGCAGGACCATGCTCGACGGACATGTACCATTTGGAATGGTACACATGGGGAGATGATTAGTTCGGACCTCCATGGGGCTGAAAATCCCATCAGATGGTTGTTGACACCCCATCAAGGGGGAAAAGAAAAGACAGTGTTTGACCAAGGTTTTGCACCAGAGAAGAAGAGGATGTTCCATCAGAGGCGCTTTGGCAGAGCCTGGCCTAGGGTGAATGTCCCCTTTTCAGTGGGACGTTGGCCTTGGAAGGCTCAGGACACACCCATCCTCACCATGATGTCATCCAACTTCACGGACATTCATGGAGGCAAACTGGGCAGTAGTGGCACCTGTGGCATGTTGGAGAGGCCCCTGAGGGGCTAACGTTTTGCTCCTAGATGTCTCATATACCATAAAAGGGGCTAGCGCCTCCCTTCAAGGGGATTTTACCTTTTTTACATCTTAGTTAGGGTTTTAAATTGACACTTTAATGTAAAAACAATATTCTGGTCTTGTCGGCCATTTTTATGACCTAAAATTAATTAAGTTCATTGATACACTATATATTGAGGAGTTTAAACCTCATTTTGACATAACACATAACTCACTCATTAGTGAGGTCTAATTTTTGCGCCCTACTTGGGTAATATTGTTGGTTTAGTGAGGCACACTTGTTGAAGGAAGGCATTTCTTGGCATTTTTAACATTTCTCTTGAAGGATGGTTTACAACTAGGGTTTGCATGCTATTTGATGGTGATATGTAAGTGTTTTTTCTACAAAAATTCTTGATTGAATGGTTTTAGTCTTATATTCTTGCATATGTTTATAATTTTCTTATCAAAAAACCCTAAGTGACAAGCACACAAGTAGGTTCTTGTTTCATGTCCCCTAAAAGAGAATTTTTCAGCCATCGAAGAAGGAAGGAAGAGCCTAGCCATAGCTACACTCTTATTGCTTCTTCTTCTTGAGCTAGTCGTACTCTCTGAAGTCAAGAAGGAGGAGACGTACTAGGCATAGATTATCTACACCTAAGGTCGTCCTGCTTCTAGGGTTTGGTGATAGAGCCTTGCCTTAGAAACACTCTCCCTCACCACACTCTCTAGTCTTGATCTATCTTTCATGCTAGCCAGTTTTGCCAAGTTGACCTAAGGAAGGAGCAGAGATCATGAGGCCTCGCTTTAGCAACACCAGAGTGAGCCTCTCTCCCCTAGGGTTTTGATTCTGAGGCCCTACCATAGCATCACTTCAAAACCCTTCCCTCCAGTCCTTAGTTTCTTTCAACCCTTGCATCCTCTACTAGACTAACTCCATTAACCCTTAGGCACTGATATTAGACCTCCAGCGTTGAAGTGAAAGTGATCAAACAACTCTCAAAACCTTTGCTAAATTGAAACCCTAACAAACTACTAACCCTAGGAAGGTTGACGTCACCCTTGGTTACTTCATCTTGACACAACAATATTTTTTTATAGGCAATTGAATGGTGTTTAAAGAATTTGTTGAATGAGGGATTGATTGGATACATTGATTTCTACATCATCTTGATATTTATTCGTGGAGTGTTATTATTTCGTTGCTATATTAACAAACATTGACTTCGTCAATATTTATTGTTATAATTGCTTATATATTGATATCAGATAGTCTTATGAAGTACTAACGCATTGAATCATAGCTTGCATATATTGGTTTGTTGTTGCTTTGTTCCAGGCAGGTGTTCTTATTTGGGCCTACACTTCATTATTGGTTGTTTAGCCGGGACTATCTGTTTTGGTGGTAACCTGTGAAGGGGGAAGTTTACTTTGAATTTTAAACCTTGCCTATTGAAACTCCAGGTTACCGGGGATGTCTCCCCTCGGCCTAACCTCCCTAAAGAGAAATAACCTCCCCATCATGGTGACATTGGGTGGGATAGGTTCCTGTTACGCCAGTTGGCCTTCTATATCATAGCCATTTGAACTAGCTACAAACCATGCGTTAACATTTTGGCGTCGTTGCCGAGGAATATTGAGTCAATTGTCCTCAAACAACACAATCGTTTTTGGTAAGCTTTTCCTCAAAGCCTTATCCTACAAGCTTACCTGGCGACTCCACTAGGGTGTTTTCCCTATTTCTTTGATAGTTTCAACAAAACTATCTGGTGACTCCACTAATATTTATCAAGGTTCCACCTTACTTTCTGTGATATTTCCAAGTTATGGGATCATGGCACACTGGGAACAAATGTATCTGAGTATTGATTTCATAAGTTTTCAAGGATACCAAAATTACTTTGATACAAAATGGCTAAGAAACTCTCCAACGTTTTTGGGCCTCCCAACTCCTCACATCGTAAATTTTTTGGAGTATTTGAGAGAGATAAAGTTGGGAGGAGAGGATGCTCTTATAAAACTATTCTTACTCACTCTTCCATCCTACTTGCAAGATCGTTTTAAGAGTTTTTGCAAGGATAGGGGTATATCATCTTTCATACACCTCATCAATAGGTTTATAGAACTTACTAAGCCACATTTCCAAATGTATGAAGATATCCTTCAAAACCTCATGGTAGCCTTAGACCACAAAGGATTCACCACTGAGATTGTATAAGATCTCAGGAAAGCATATCATGATCAATACCAAGAATCCTCTGATATAAAAGACGAGGTTTATGAAGACCATTATCAACCCCTCAAAGAGGAGCTAGATCTCTCGCATAATCCAATAGAATGCAACAAAGATATAACTAGAGACATGAATTATGAGGATGAAGTACCAGTAACTGCTCCTTAGTCTGATGAAGCTCTCCAAGATCATGTCCCTCCTGCACAAGATGAAGAGAATGAGGTAAGTCATTTTCCTTTCTTGTTTTTTGATGATACCTTGTTTTATGACTTAGAGAGTGAAGGAGAAATGGAACCCTTTGATGTAGGAGCATTGCTCCAAGCTAGCTACGCGCTAGCTAGCCATCACATCAGGCATGCATTCAATGGGAGGAGAGAGGCGCAACCCTCTCATTTTTCAAATTTGAAAATGTATTAAATGTTTGTAAGGCTGGTAGATCCGAGCCTTGCCTTTGAGCATGTTATAGTTAGAGTTGCCTTAATGGCTGACATGTTGATGGGAATCTAGATCCGATTCGGATTAGATGGCCCATTCATTTTAATTCATTGTAATTAATGAGAGTTGGTGAGGATGGAGGGAAGAGCTCGAGGAGACCCTCTTTGTAAAAAGATCTTCTTTGTATCTAGTAGTTAGTTTTTAGAAGGGGAGAAGAGAGCTGAGACTCTGTTACATTCCGAGCTCGAACACATTGTAATCAGGCATTCTTGATTAATACAAACATAAAAGTTTTTCTTGCATGTTGTTGTCCACATGTTTATGAGTTCATAAATAAATGTTTTTATGTGTTGATGATATGTTGTAGATGTATGTTAGGTATGCATTTTCAGGGATAGACAGAATTTACTGTCTGTGAGTTCTTTGATTCTAGGTTTGGGTTCGTTGAGGCTTCATGCAAGAGGTTGCATGAAAACATACTGTGGGTTCTGTAAGCCAGTGCAAGGAGTGCACTTCTGAATTCTACGGATTCAGACAAAGACGTGCCACGAGGGCGCACCAGCTGAAGTCACTGATTCAAGGAGAATCCTCAAAGTTGTTGAATACCTTGGAGGTAAGACTGTGCAGAAGAGAGCATAGGACAGACCAGAATCATTGAGGGATTCTGTAGAAGCTCTGCTAGGAGGGCATTTAGAAGCAGGGATGATTTTAAGGATGGAAATTTATTTTAAAATGTATAAACCCTGCCGAATCTTACTAATCCTTCATATGTCAACTATAAATGTTTGGCGATATTTTTGTAAAAATATTCAAATTTCTAAGTATTTTATATAGTTTTTATAAAATTTTGGCGATTTTT
>JZKD02S1201320.1:1567441-1592117 GCA_000966675.3 Picea glauca
AGAGAGAGAGAGAGATTCTTATCTTTTAATAAATGAACAATAACTGAAATATATAAAAATTAATTGAAACAACCGAGCTTAAGTATATATAAACAGTCTTCAAATGCCAAACATAATTGATATGGAATTTTCCATTGGAAATAGACTCAAATTTAAAAGTTTTACATGAAACTAAATGATAATTTAATACAAATCTACACTCTGTCTTATTGGCGAATTTGTGAAGAAAATATTGAACTTGTAGTTTTTACTCGTACTTATTCCAAATTGCCAATCCTTTAGTAGTCAACCAATTGAAAACACTACCAACTCCAATGGGTAGTCTTCTTCCTCAACGAACCCCGAGATATAATGGGGCTATATAGAAGGTACCAAATTATACCAATTTAAGAGAAGAGTGAAACCACTAATATTTGGAAGAAAATATACACTTCAAAACACTCTTCAATAAACCGGTCTCTTAATAATCACTAATAGAAATTTCTCAAGCATCACGACAATCATCCATCATCAAGGTGCAAAAATTATGCTCCTCTTAAATTAACCTTTCCTTTTATTGGTTATGTGACTTGAGTAAATTGTCCAATTTGCACAAAAATATATTTTACTAAATTAATAATTACTTATTATTCACCCACCCATGTGTCACTCATATGCACATGTAACTACTCATTTAATTATACAAAATAATGAATTATCCTCACCTAACTCTCACATTTCCTATTTTAACTCTTAGGTGTTCCCTTGATCTCCCCTCATTCCCTGTTTGAGTGGGTGTAAATGGAGTTACTAATTTATTTATTTATTAATTATTATTAAATCCTCCAAACCCACTTTTCTTTTCTCACACTTCTATTTGAATTTGAATTATTGGTCATCTTTCTTCTCCTTGATTTATGGATGCGCTAATAATTAGTTTTAGATAAAAATTAATTATGTTATTTTCATTTCATACGTATTCCTAGAATGTACTTATCTATATTAATAACATTTAGTTAACTAGATCATTTCTCTTTGTTATTAGATACTAAATAATCCATATGCTTATTCATACTACTATCCATTTAATTAACTTTTTCCTTTATGTTAAAATGCATAAACTATATGATCATTTTTTCTCATTTTTTCCCTTTATTTTTTTTAATCGATCTTATTTTAGTGTATACTCGATAATTATAACCGATACCAAATGTGTCATGTGTGTTCATGCTCTACAGAGTTAAATTTCAATAATTACCAAGGGTGCCATGTTTTTGCATGCCCTTCAAGCATGCAACTTTCTTGGTGGGGGAAATGGTACAAATATCAAAACATTGTTAACTCAACATTTATCTCCCTTATTGAGAGACTAATGGTCACTAAGGAATAAGGTTATCACCTTGTTATGCACCCCTCATCTATACCTTGAGAGTGACTAAATATAAGTAAAACGATCACTAGATTTTCAACCCAACCCATGGAAAAAGAAGTGCTCATAGTTGGAAACATGACTGTTGGTCCTCCTCTCCCAATGGTACTATAAAACCCCATTATATGTATGTGGACAAATCATCAAGAATGTTCATTCTACATGCACATAGCACAATCAATTCATGAAATAGTTCCATAATCAAAATCAAAGGATAATCATTAATCAAAAAATATTTTGTGGTACCGTAACACAATAGGAAGTCCAATATAACGCTGCCATAATCCTACATTAGTATACACTTGTGGTTTTTGTCACACTAGGAAAACCATCAAAAACATTTGCAAATTAATGCATCTTGTACTGTACATATGGAGGATAATATGGAGTACCTAGGGAGGTACCCAAGTTAATAATAAATTTAATGTATCCATAATCATGGAGTAGTCCCACTTGGTAGTTGATGGGTAATAAATGGGCCTGAAACTATGTAATTAAAAGGAAATAATATAGAAACAAGTGGTAGTTGGCATAGACCCCTAGGAATACTTATGAGAAAGTATACATGCACATGAGTATAATTGTATTGGTGGTGTGTTGTATGTATTTTTTTGTAGAAAGCATGTCTTTTGGAGTGATTCCTTCCATAAGGAGTATTTGATGGTGTTACCCTACCCTAAGGGTTCTTCTCGCTATTTGTGTGTTGCTTATGGTAAATGTTTTGTTATCTTTGAATTTTAAGGGTTTAATTATAATGTTTTATGGATTTTTATTTATTATGTTTATCAAGGTTGAATCTAAGTCGTATCAGATCCTTGTAGCGAACCTTGAAAGATATAAAAGAGAATAAACCCTTTAAGTTGATAAATAAAACTTCAAACTTCATAAATACCTAAAACATTCACCGTGAACAAAAAAATAAATATAGAGGAGAACCCTTGAGGTAGGGTAACACCATCAAATACTCCATATGGAATAAATAAATCAACAAACCATGTTTGATATAAAATAATACATCAACATACCCAATACAATGATAAAAATATATATTTATACTTTCTCATGAGATTATCTAGGGATCCATGCCAACTACCCCTTATTATTATATTATTTCATTTTAATTACATAGTGGACCTATTTATTACCCATCAAATACCAAGTTGATGTATTCCATGATTATGGAGATATTACATTAATGATCCTCTTGGCTACCTCTGTAGGTACCCCATATTGTCCTCCCTAGCTACATTAAAATGTATTAAAATATCCATGCAATAAAGATGAGAGACCCTGGAGAGGTGAACCTTAGAAAGTTGTGCCATGTAAGTACCTCAACCACCCAAAAAATAATAAAATTATCTCCAATGAAGTGTTCCCTATGAGAATGTGTCAAGCTCCTCAAAAAACAAATAAAATATTGCATTCCTTGAAAATTGTGCCCAATAAGGAGGGTGCACCACTAGAAATCCTCATCCAACTCCAAATGACCACTCCAAGTGTGAAAAGGAATCCAATAAAGTAGGGAACCAAAGATATTAATATTAATATGGATAAATTACATTAATTTAACTATTGAACAATTAAATCAATTTCAAGATGCATGCACAAAGGTTAGTGTTGAAATAAAACCATAGTCCCCCTACAATAGTCACCAACTAATTAAATTTCCATGAACATGTGTTCCAATGATAGGTGCACTAAAATAAAGTGTTGTACCATGTAGATAAAATACTTTCTTCATAGAAAAACCCCACCATGATAAAAACAAAACATAAATCAAAACCTAAATTGCAAAACCATCAAGGGATTATTACATATAAAATCACAATCCAACCTTAGGAAAATCTTAGATCACCATCAAATAACATCTATTACCCCCCTTAATTTAAATTTAAATTAATACATAACACATCAATGAGGGTACTAACATCATGAATCACATTCCTCCCTATGTGATATCTAGAAACAATTACAACATTAATTTATATCACCTAGGAAAAATCCACAAATGCAACATGAATCATCTTACCATAGAAACATCCTAAGAGAAACGGACACAACAAGGTGTTAACCATACAATATCAGGTGCATCCTCCATCACACATCCAACTAATGAGGACCATGTGGAACAACCCATCCTAGTGACACAAACATCACACATCAATGCAGTAAGTCACCAAGAAACATCAACGACATCATGGCACATCTACCTTCTACTTCCACCATCTATCCCCTAGGGGGGATAGATCCATCATGCATATTCAAGATAAGCATATATACCATACCATAAGGAGATAAAATTTTCCACAATGATCAAATATGAAACCAAGTGGTTATGAAGAAAAGGAAAGAACATGCAAGAAGACAACCAAACAACCTAGCATAATCATCCATCCAAGGAGAAGTGACACTACCTCAACCAAATAATTCCATCAAATGATTTGATGCCATGATTCGAAGGGCCTCTATGAAAATGTATCCCCACAAGTTGTTCTAATCTGCCAAGAGTAGCAACAACAAATATCCATTGATGTGATGAAAATCACATTGTGGAACCTCATACAATATGAAGTGTAACATAGATTATTATGGGTGATTACAATTTCAAAGAAAAGAGGAGTGCACAATATAAATCTTATTTCCAAATTCTACAAGTTTCTTGTAACAATACATTTGACGTGGTATCTAATTTCAAATCTCAATATCTAAGATCACTTGGGTCTATCAAAATATTCAACATTTTCATTCTTCTCTGATTTTACAAACGTTTTGTAAGTATCCATGGGCTAGATTGTCAGATGTTGAGGCCTCAAAATTATTCAATTAAATGAAAGCCTAAGGCATAAAACTCAATTGAATTACAATGTTTAGACTTTAATGATTAACATCATTTTGATATAAATTTCACTATATATTTTCTACCCTAAACTCTCTTGTAAGAAGTTTTAATAAGGCTTTTCTATTTTTTGATAGTGTAATGGTTTCCCATGAATAAAATAGAAAAAGTTGTAGCCATTGCTTCAAAATAAAGTGTTGGCATGGGATGTCATAATAACATAGTGAATGTTATTTTTGGTGGTATATTATTACAGTATACCAATATGAAATTTATTTCCCTAATATATTACTTATTCTGTTATTCTTATGAAACATTCATTTTAATCTTCCAATTACAAAAAGCATTGATCTAGGATATTTAGTGTTGGCATGGGATGTCATAATTGGATTCAAAGTCAAGTCATAACCACCATAGAATCAAGAGAGGATGGCATAAAGACGCCTGGTGTTGTCTAAGTTGTTGGGAAATCATGGAAGAAACCATTTTGCAGAATAAAGATACTATTAAAGAAAACGTCAAATCAAAATTTAAGGAGAAAATGTGGTGTGATAAAGAGTTAGAGGAAAAAAGAAAATTAAGGTATCATAAAGATGTAATCAACCCTCATCTAGAAGATCAAAATTATCTATCTATTTTTCCAAGTGTAAAGAACAAAATAAGTATTGCTAAGATAATAACAAATTCTCACGAGCTCCATAGTGAAACTGGTCATTGGTCAATTCCTAAAATGCCATGGGATGAAAGAGCGTGTCACCTTTGTGACACTAATAAGGTTGAAGATGAAAAGAACTTTCTCTTAGATTGTGCAGCCTATACCCATATTAGATCTCCTTTTCAAAATATTTATCACACTGCCAACATTCCTAACCTCTTAACTCAACAAAAGTATGGTGATCTTGGAAAGATTCTCTTAATGCTTTTCGAGCACATAAATAAAATTCTAAATAATCACAAGTAATCACTTACCCTCTTAAGGACCGATAGACCAATTCAGTCTTAGTGAACATTAATCATCATCATCATCATCAGTGAATGCTGTTTTTTTTATATATTATTACACTATACAAATATGAAATTTATTTGCCTAATTTATTACTTATTCTAATAATAGATTCTTGAATGCTAATCTATTACTTATTCTTCTATTCTTATGAAACATTCATTTTAATCTTCCAATTATGAAAAACATTGATCTAGGATATATTAATAGAGGAGTGGACAGTAAATATTTACACATTTGTTATTTTAATTAGTGCACACATATTTTCATGTTCTAGTATGAAGTTGTTGATTATGCTAGTTTTTTGAATGCTTATTCTGACGAGTGCCTCATTTGTAAGTGATGAAAAAAAAAGGGGGGTGTATTAGAAATATGAGAATAGTTCAAATCAGTTGGAAATGTAGATTTGTTTTTTACTACATCATTACTAAAATACATATTAGTAGTCATCATTATTTCACTTAGTTACAATATTAATATATAGTTACAATATTAATATATAAGATTTGAATTTTTGCAAATATGATAATCAACTAGATAAGAAATCATCCAATGATTTAACATCATATTAAGGTATTATTGGGCAATGAAATCTCCAAACTATACTCCATTTTTTTCTTTAAATCCATCACATAGCTATTAAAATTCACCCACATGCATAACTTACATAACTTCTTACCATAAAGAGAATAAATTCTAACTTCTTACCATAAAGAGACTTGATCAGAATATGAATTTTTGTCTTATTATGAGGATCTCCAACCAAAAAATGTTGTCTAACAGTTTCTTCTAAAACTTGGCGTGCAACCATTCTCTGAAAAACTTTCCATGCAGTAAAGAGTTGAGAGACGAGGTTTTTCTTTCCTTCCTCCTCTTTTCCACCTTCTCCTGTATGGCCTTCGCACATAACTTCTGGGCCAAAAGAACCAGTCGCCTCACATTTTTTTTTGTTCACACAATATTGGATTACATCAAAATCCCCAAATATACTATAAAGCTTCTCACAAACATACTCTTTCCATATAATTAAACAACTCAAATGTCCACTGAGAGAAATCTTCAGCAAGTTTGTAATGTTCCCAAGCCAAGATACAAGGAACATCACAGTTTTGGGTGTATTTTAAAACTTTTATTGGTTGTGGTATTTCGTCAAACACTTTGCTTATAGTGATCCTTTAGGTTACACTTAGGGTTATAATGATGGTTTATATGTATTTTTGTAGTAATAAATGAGGATATACAATCATGAAACATACCTCAACCATATGCAAGATCAACAACATGATAGACAAGACAAAACATCTCAAATCTGCTTTTATTCATAAATAGAAGAAACTGCTACAATGAGAAGGCCGATTTGGAATGCTCAACAAATGGCTCCAATATATAATATATAAGCTGCTACAAAATGCTCCAATATAAGATACTATAATCCTCTGAAGGCCAAATACTCACTGAAGACCAATGCAAGAGTAGATCTGGGCCATAAGAAATGCTAATGCTCCAAGATGGAAGATGTCATGCCCTGTTGAAACTCTAAAGACCCTCAATAATTTATCCCTACTCTCAAAGAACTCCAAATTCTATGCTGAAGATGTCAAATTGTAGATCGGTATGAGTATAATATCCTCCTAAAATATCAAACCGAAATACCAAAGTAAACTCCTTCAAATGTTGAATCCTCCAATGGAGTTGCGCCCTCCTAAAACTATCAAACCCTATAATTTAGGCCTAGATGAAGGAGACCTCCAAATGCTATGATGAAGATGTAGAACTGTAGATCAAGATGAGTAGAATCCCCTCCTAAAACATCAAACCTAAATAACAAGGGAAACTCCTCCAAATATTGAACCCTCCAATGGAGTTGTACCCTCCTAAAACTGTCAAACCCTATCATTTCGGCCCTAATGAAGGAGGCCTCCAAATGCCCTAAAAATTGCTAGAAAGATAGATCGGGACACTGCAAGTCACTATGTGAAGTCTCAGGGTAAGATCTGAAGTATAACCCTTCCAAACCGAATATATTTGAATCTCCAAAATCTCCTCCTTCTCTCCAATTTGTCCCAATGCTCTAGGAAATGACAAGGCCCTACAAGTAAAACCCAAGTGCTCAAATATTCAAGGGATCCCTCAAACTCCTGCAACAAACCTTCCTTCAATAAATGGTGTGCCCCCCTTTCTAGAAACATTCAATGGTGCATCCTCCTTCTCTTCCTGTGCCTGTGGCTGGTGTAGAACCCTCCTGCACTGAGTAGATATGTAACTAGAATGGTTTAGGAGAGTATTGAATCTCTGAGACCAAGCTTGGGAAAATCTAGGTGGAATATTTCACCACTGAATCATCCTCTAGGGTTTGTTAATTCAAAACCCTCAAAACCCCCAAGAGATGGCCCCTCTAGCTAGAAGCCAGATATCAAAATGATAGGCATACATGAGTGAATGAGTAGAGGCCCTTGCCTTTCCTTTATACTCTTTTCTCCCCTTGTCCCTCCAAAGTGACTTTAATTTTATTAATATTTAATTAATTAATTAAATCACTTTAATTAATTAATTAACCTTTTTACCTTTGAAAAACACCTTATCTCTCCTTGTGGCTTCCCTAGACATTGAAAGTCACTTCTTGTCATCCTATCCTATAGTGTTGTTCCTCTGGATTCCAATGAGCTATTACACTGATAGGTTCCTCCAAGTGTAGTGCCCAAAATGACGTCTTCAATGAATTTAATTGACTTATAGCAAAAAATACTCAAAACCTTGTAAATCATCGGAATGCCATGGAACCAAAGCCAACATGTGTGGAATGGCTCATAATGATGAAATATGATGAGTAATTGAATATGGACCCCACAATTCCTCTCAATAACCCCTTTACTCGCTATAACATCCATCTAGCTACTCTAGTCAACATAAACCTCTACACTATGATGATGTCCTAAAGTTGGGAGATTACAGTCCTCCTTGCTAGAAAATTGCTTGTCCTCAATAAATAACCAAATCCCCTCAAATAAAATACCAGGATCCCATGTCCACCTATGGGATACACAGTAGAACCCATCCAAAGATGAACACTCATACACTCTGCCCCCTGGGTCCCATATAAATTCATGAATTGCTAGCCCCTGAGAAGCATAACCCTGAAATATACCAACTCTGGGAGTCTTCTCCATATGACACATGCCCTAATCTCGGAATGCATCCATCCTCCAAGTCTCTACCAAAATCCATATGGCCTCCATTAACTACACATGTTGATGCTAGAATGAGGTGCTACAAGACCTCCATGAGACACCCACAAGCGATGCTCTCCTCTCAACACTAAAGGTCAATGAAAATTTAGAAAAAATTCCCCCTGGAAAGGTCCACTCACCTCTGTTAGTCAGTGAAATGTCCAACCCTACAATCCCTAGGTCCCATGATAACCTCTGTCGAAGCTCCCCATGATGACCTTGCCTGACTTCTCCCTGTATGTATACTGGATCCTCCACTCCTGGATATTCAATCTGTAATCCCTGTGGCCATTGGACCTACTGTCCAAAAACTATACCTGTAAAAATGTCTTTGTAGAAGTAGTACCTGTCCAACCATCTCCATGCCTGATCATAATGATCAAGGTAGATAAACTGCCTTGCTCCATAGGGAAATTCCATGCAGGCCCACTCCAAACCAACCCAAGGTGGAGTATGTGGCTCTATGGTGCAACCTGGGTCATCTGGTAGTGGAACATCCTACTAACAAAATGAAATCTCAGATCCCATGGAAAACTTGAAAGTTTATCACTTCCAGTCTCCGTTGGTTGCTCTTTTGTCATATTGATCACTACCTAAAGTCTCCCATGCTCATCCTCATGATTATCTGTATCTATTTCAGCCTCTACGTTGTCTTTTATCATCTAGCCTATGATTCACATCATCACACACAAAGCCTCAACTGTCTGCCCATCATGACCCACCTCTGTCCTGCTACATGTTGTAAATGCAGTCATGTCAAGTGGTTTCGACTGAACCACTCTCCTTGTCTCATCTCCCGTGCAATGGCTCATACTTCGAAGGTGATCTCTCATAAATATGTGTTGCTGCAAAGGAGGGGCATCTACATTCTCCTCGAAGTGTGTCTCCTCCCTGCACATCAATACAGCCCTTCGGATCTCATTGTAAACCTCTGCATGTATCTGTGAGTCATCACTCACCACTCTATGCTCTTGTATACTCAGGTAGTCCCTTGTATACCCCTGCAAAATCATGGATCCTGGGTGTATTACTAGATCAATCTCTACATGATGGTCAATCCCTCTTGGGACACAAATGGAAGTATCATAAAAAATGCCCCTGGCTATGGATCCCCCATGTGTAGGTGAGTACTTGACTATCTCAAAGATCCTCTCATGTTCCCCCAAATCGTAACTCTCCATACTCATCAGTGATCTTGGGTACTCCTCATACTCATCCATCAACTAGAGCTCCTCCACTAGACCACCAACATCCTCACTGACTCTCAGCTGCCTTGCTAAGTGGTTTGACTCTTGATCAAAGTCATGTTGAGGTGTCACCTCATGTCTCTCACTGCTAGTGTTAGTCTGGATAGTGTCAACTTTGGAATCATCCAAAACCCTCTATGCAGAAGATATTGTGTTGAATTTTCCATTGTATATTGTGTTTTTGGGTCCTCCTGTATGCCACGACACTCCATCACTAGGTGTTATCTCTCTCTGAATCACATTTTATCCTATATGCGCGATCATATCCTCCTGTGCACTCATCCTTCTACTATCATTTTCTCCTGGATCCCATATAGATGTATCCAAACACATGGTATAGTCATCCTGACCAATAAGGAGTGAATCCTCCTCATTGTAGGTTGATCCTAGAAGTAAGTGCCCCATCAACCTGTCAGTGTCCACAGTCTGCTCAACTAATGGACTCTCCAAAAGTTGTGACTCAATCTCCTCATGTTGATCTATAAGTGTATGATCAACTATCTATATGTCCTATGTCTCCTCCTGGATCTGTGGATCCATGAATCCATGGTGTGCATCCCTCACATAAGGCTCCTCCATCATATTTGACATGCAACTGATATCCTCCTGTGACGTGGCTATCATGGATGTCTGAAAAGACGAAAAATGTGTCACGGCCACCATAGGAGGCTGGTCATCTGTAGGTGCTAACATGTGTGAGTCCTCACTAGTGCCACCACTCTGCTAGGGTGTAAGGTCATCAACACCATGTGATATGTTTTTTGAAGTATTGGTGCTATCATCTTGTCCACCTGACTATCTATCTACTATACAAGGGTCACTATCCTCCTCAAGCATGCTAAAATCATCATCCTATGTACAAGAGTCACTCTCATCATCGGACTACTCCACATATGCATCAATCGATCCATCATCGCATGCCTCATCATCACTATCATAGTGCACCTCAATAATATGCTTTTTACCCTTACCCCTACACCTATGATCTGGTTCCCAAGGCACCTTGCAACTATAGCAAAGTTGTGTGCTCCTAATGGGTGTCAGTTTTCTAATGGGCGTGGTGTTCCTCCGGAAGGCTGATATGATTTACTCCCTTTCCTTGAACCAACACGAAATATTCTTTTTTCTCCAACTAGGATTTTTATAGGATATGAACCATTGGAATGTTATTAGCCCTTTGAAATTATTGATGGTTTCATATTCCCTCTCACACTCCTCAATCCTGTTAACAATATCCATATCCTCTTATGGAAGACCCCTCTATGGCTCTGAATTCATGTTCTAATTCCCATTGGCTGGAAAGAATCTAAGCTCTGATACCACTGTAATGTTCCCAAGCCAATATGCAAGGAGCATCATGGTTTTGGGTGTCTTTTAAAACTTTTATTGGTTGTGGTATTTTGTCAAACACTTTGCTTATAGTGATCCTTTAGGTTATTATTAGGGTTATAATTATAGTTTATATGTGTGTTTGCATTAATAAACAACGAGATACAATCATGGAACATACCTCAACCATATGCAAGATCAACAACATGATAGAAAAGCCAAAACATCTCAAATCTTCTTTTATTCATAAATAGAAGAACCTGCTACAATGAGAAGGTCGGTCTGGAATGCTCAACAAATGGCTCCAATAAAGAATATAGAAGCTTCTAAAAAATGCTCCAATAGAATATAATATAATCCTTCGAAGGTAGAATACTCACTGAAGACCAATGCAAGAGTAGATCCGGGTTGTAAGAAATGCTAACTCCCCAAGCTAGAAGATGCCACACCTTGTTGAAACCCTGAAGACCCTCAATAGTTCAGCCCTACTATCAAAGACCTCCAAATTCTATGCAGAAGATGCCAAACTATAGATCAGGATGAGTAAAATCCCCTCCTAAAATCTCAAACTGAAATACCAAGGGAAACTCCTCCAAATGTTGAATCCTCCAATGGAGTTGTGCCCTCCTAAAACTATCAAACTCTATAATTTCGGACATGATGAAGGAGACCTCCATATGCTATGATGAAGATGTCGAATTGTAGATCAAGATGAGTAGAATCCCCTCTTGAAATCTTAAACCAAAATACCAAGGGAAACTACTCCAAATGTGTAATCCTCCAATGGAGTTGCACCCTCCTAAAACTGTCAAACCCTATAATTTCGGCCTTGATGAAGGAGGCCTCCAAATGACCTGAAAATTGCTAGAAATATAGATCGGGACACCGTAAGTCACTATGTGAATTCTCAGGGTCATATATGAAATATAACCCCTCCAAATTGAATAGATCTGAATCTCCAAAATGTCCTCCTTCTCTCCAATTCATCCCAATGCTCTAGGAAATAATCAGTCCCATAGAACTCTCTCAAGAGGCACTAGAAATCATGGCCAAGGCCCTGAAAGTAAAACCCAAGTGCTCAAATCTCCAAGAGATCCCTAAAACTCTTGCAAGGAACCTTCCTTCAATAAATGGTGTGCCCCCCCATGCTGGAAACCACCAATAGTGCATCCTCTTTCTCTTCATGTGCCTATGGCTGGTGTAGAACCCTCCTACACTGAGTAGAGATGGAACTAGAATGTTGTGGTAGAGTATTGCATCTTTGAGACCAATATTGCGACAAGCTAGGTGGAATCTTTCACCACTGAATCATCCTCTATGGTTTGTTAAGTCAAAACCCTGAAAACACCCAAGAGATGGGCCCTCTAGCTAGAAGCCAGATATAAAAATGATAGAAATACATAAATGAATGAGTAGAGGCCCTTGCCTTTCATTTATACTCTTTTCTCCCCTTGTCCCTCCAAAGTGACTTTCATTTTATTAATATTTAATTAACTAATTAAATCACTTTAATTAATTAATTAACCTTTTTACCTCTAAAAAACACCTTATCTCTCCTTGTGGCTTCCCTAGCCACTGAAAGTCACTTATCGCCATCCTATCCTGTAGTGATGTTTCTCCCAATTCCAATGAACTATTACACTAAGAGTTTCCTCCAAGTATAGTGCCCAAAATGACCTCTTCGGTGAATTTAATTGACTTATAGATAAAAATACTGAAAACCCTGTAAATCATCGGAATGCCATGGAACCAAAGCCAATATGTGTGGAATGGATCATAATGATGCAATAGGATGAGTAATGCAAGCTAGACCCCACAATGCCTCTGACTAACCCTTGTACTCACTATTACATCCATCAGGCTACTCTGGTCATCATAGACCTCTGCACTATGATGATGTCCCAAAGTGGGGACATTACAAAGTTAAATATGTCAATGCAATTAACCAGGAGAATAAGTAAAGGCTCATGGATATTTGGTATGAAATTGCAATTGTAGTTTATGTTTTTTATGTGAAAACTGTCATACTTTTATTGTTTGAACTATTGAAATTTGTGATGTGTAAAAGTATTGAAAGTGATGATGTTCCTAGATCCATGAAAAACAATTAACAAAAATACATATATTACATAATATTTAAATGACTGAAAATAAATTTTTAAAAATAACTAACATAAAAGATTTACTTTACTGTTAGGAATTACTATGAAATCTATACTTTTCTTTCCCTCAAGTACTATCCATATTATCTTTCTAGTAAAGAAAACTTTTACCACCACCTAGTAGGTTTTTCAGTAATAGGCTTGTTACCATCAAAGATGTTTACTGAAATGGTCATAAATTATTGTTGAACATTATTCCATAGTGGTAATTGTTATAGGAAAATCCCCCTGCGGATAAGTGGATTTCCTCTTGAACCCTAAATATCTAAGATCAAGACAGAAAGGTGCTAACGTTGTTCACTGACATCCTTTTAAACCTAGCTAAGTCAATCAAATAGAGAAAAGGAAGAAGATGTATGTACCTTTTTTGATGTTTTTCCTTCTTCCAGTCCGAGTTGAGCTCCAATCTCCAAGCTCCTCGACAAGTCCCGCAAATCAATAACAACACAGATAAAACAACTTCTTATTCTACCATGATTAATCCAAAACTAGATCTATCTATGAAATACAAGTTCATGTAGCATGTAGACATACACAACATTGAAAGAAATAGGCCAAGCACATATATATTAATGAGAACAACAAAGAATACTTACAGACCTTTGATGAAGGTGAAACAAACTCTCTCAGCTCTCCTTGTCCAACCCTTTTCTCAATAATACACAATCAAAATGATGATGCCTTATTGTTCATATCCCTTATGAGATCATAAGTTTGATTCCTCTAAACTTCCATGTATACCACTTATGAGATCATAAATTTGGTATCTCTAAAACTCCATCTGCTTTTCACCATGAGAAGGCCTCTTTATATAATCTTGGAGAGACCCAACCACCTTAGAGATTCTTGGGATAGGTTGAGTATCTTTCTCCATCAGTTGTGGATCCTCCCTAAGATCCAACCTTGACCTTAGATGCGAATCCAACAAACTCTAGAGTTGAGGGGGATTTTTCCCTGATTTTTCTCAACATTCAAAGATCTCCTGAAAAATCCCAGTGCTCCCTCAAAAGGGTATACAAAGTGTTGCAACACTCCCCTAAAGAAGGCTAGGGAGCGTTGGCACTCCATGATAGTGGTTAGGGGAGTGCTACCCAAATTTTATATAAAAAAGCCCTGCAGTCCCCCAGAAGGGTGCACAGGGTGCTGGATTGCTCCCCCAAAGAATGCTAGGGAGCATTGACACTCCCTGATAGTGGGTAGGGGAGTGATGGCCTCCAAAATTGAATTTTGAGTGCTTTCTTACATGGAAAAAGTTTTGTACTCCTCGTCACATTATTTCTCCCTCTTAAACCAATCTTTGAAGGTGTCTTAACTGTCCTTATGATGTCATTAGATACATGACATAGGCAAGATGACGGTATGATGTTTGCGACACTTGCAACACTTGTGACCAAAATGAGACACTTGCAACATTGATGATGATGACAATAGGTCATCATTGAAGTGAGTAATTTTGATGTGTAACATATTCGCCCCCCAAAGTGCAAAGTTAGAAGTTGTGATGACTGAAGTACTTTGTAGAGTTTTCGAGCAAGGGTATGGACGCATAGCACCTGGTAGAATTTGCACCCAACCATCAAAAAAATATTATGATATGTTTCAAACCCAAGGCAGGCATACCTATGCTTGGGTGACAAAGACTTTCAATGTATGGCCGCCATAAAATGCACTGCGGATCCATAATTATATTGACAAAAAGGTATAGACATTGAAGATACAATGTGGATCTATACTCCTATGACTTGAACTGATCATAGCCACGAAGAATACAAAGTGGATCTATGAGATGACAAGACATACCCATGGCCAATACAAAGTGGATCTATGTGACAGTATATGTGTCAATGTTCAAAATAAACTTCGTTGCAACCTGGGCAAAGTACATATAAGAGTGATGACTCAACCCAGGGTCTTCTGATACGAGTATTGAAATAAGAAATTTGTGTTGGTTGACTCTCGAGGCAGATACTTCCCTTGAACACTAAGGCACAACAGGATAAACATGACATGGACCAAAACATGATGATGCAGTGGATACGGTGACTTTCGTCGGGTGACCCAAAAGAGTAAAGAAACTTAGAGGATTGGTTCAGTGCAGAGGTTTAGTAGAACAATGCGTGAAAAGACAACGCGTCATGTTCAAGGGAGACCATAAGAGTGACCTATAATGTTCCCAAAAACTGTTAGGCTTGCTTGCTTCAATTTTTCCCCCATCCAGATAGACGAGTACCTCTTTTTAATTTAACCAGCTCGAGGAGGGTAACACATGCTCGATATAACTCACCTTCAGTAAGGACCTCTTCCTTTGTTTAACAAACTGGAAGAAGTAAGGGTTCAGTCTTGTATGGGTCTTTCAATGTACGATTTGTTTAATGAGTCCAGAGAAGGTAAACTCGATGATTTTTCATTTTTAGAGAGTCTAAAAAGAACTTAAAGACGACTCCAGTGTTGTCTTTTTTTGTAATTTTAGTCTCTCGAGGCTGAAAAAGTGATAAAATACCACTCGAAAGATGCCCTTTCATCCATTTTAATGAGTGTGAAAGGAAGCAAGATCACTCGGCAATCTTTTCATGTTTAGTGAGTCAGAAAAGAGCTTAAAGGAGACTCCAAGGGGTTCCTTTTTCATATAACCTTTACGATTATGAAAAAAGTGATAAAATTATACTCGGTTACATTCTCATGTTTTTGCAAGCATGAGAAAGAACAAAGACTAAGCTCGGTATGCCCCCAAAGAAAGATACAATACCCAGGACATGTGATATCTGAAGATGGTATTGCAATTGATCAAAAAAAGATAAAATCCATTATGGAATGGCCTATCCCTAAGGATGTATCTGACATCAGATCATTCATGGGAATTACCAGTTATTACCGAAGATTTATCAAAGGATTTTCTAAGACCGTGTATCCAATTACATCCCTACAGAAAAAGGGAATAAGATTTACTTGGACACAAAAGTGTTAGGACAATTTTGATAAATTAAAAGGATTGTTAACTACAACACCTATCCTAAGGGTAGTGGATCCCGATAAAGATTTTACAGTTTGCGTGGATGCAAGCACAGAATTCTTGGGAGGGGTCCTAGCACAAGATGATCATGTCATCTATTACAAATCACATAAACTAAAAGAGCATGAACTGAATTACGTTGCACATGATTTGGAATTAGCAGTTGTAATTCATGCTTTGAAAATGTGGTGACATTATTTAATGGGGAGAAGGTTTCTGTTACTAAGCGATAACAGTGGTGTAAAGTTTTTATTCAATCAACCAGATCTCAATGCAAGGCAAGAGAGATGTCTATCCTTTTTAAGTGAATTTGATTTCGATGTACGGCACAACAAAGGTAAAGAAAACAAATTTTCAAATGATCTAAGTCGGAGGACTAACGAACTTTATGAGATAAGTGTTAGCAAAGTAGAAAACAACATCGAACAAAGAATAAAATCTGCAAGCAGTAATGACAAAAAGTACATGAAAAAAACAACAAAATTGCAAGAAAATGAAGAAAAACTAAACAAAACAGATACGAGTTTAGATAAAAATGGACTGCTAAGGTTAAAAAAAAGGTTGTATGTACCTAGTTCTACTGATTTAAAATCAACAATTCTTGACAAGTTGCACAAAATGTCGTATTATGGTCATCCAGGATACCAGAAAATGATAACAACCTTAATAAAATTGTTTTATTGGCCTAACATGAAGAGTGAAACAACTGAATATTTATCTAAATTCTTAGATTGTCAATAGGTAAAGACTGAACATCAACATCTAGCCAGTCTTCTACAGCCCCTACCTATACCAGAATGGAAGTGAGAGATTATCTCGTTGTAGTTCATCACAGGTTTTCCTAAGACTGAAAAGAAAAATGACTTGATTATGTTAGTGATTGATAAACTTAGCAAATATGCACATTTTATACCTGTTAAATCTACTTATAAAGAAATTAATATTGCTGAAATTTTTATGAAAGAAATATTTAGATTGCATGGAATTCCTAAGATGGTGATCTCCGATAGAGATGTCAAATTTACATCAAAGTTTTGGAAGGAATTGTTTGCAGGATTGGATACTAACCTGAATTTCAACAAAAGATACCATCCAAACATGGATGGGAAAAACAAATGAACGAATCAGATTGTGCAAGACATGTTACAAATGTACGTGATAACAAAACAAACTAAGTGGGAGGAGTACCTACACTTATTTGAATTTTCTTACAATATTGGCTATCAGGCATCAACCAAAATGAGTCCCTTCAAAGAATTATACAGAAGGAAATGCACAACCCCGATTAGCTGGGATAATCTAATTGACATGCATATGATGGGACCGAAAATGCTCCAGGAAATGAAAAAAATGGTAAAAAGGGTACAACAGAATTTAAAAAGGAGACACCAAGAATCTCAAATTGGGGACCATGTATATCTGAAAGTCAAAGCAAGGAGTAGCTCTCTAAATCTAGGAAATTGTTCAAAGTTGGCACCCAAGTTTTGTGGCCCCTTCAGATTTTAACTCGATTTTAACTCGAATCGGACCCCTAGCGTATCAACTAGCACTTCCTGCAAACTTAAAAGTTCATAATGTTTGTCATGTTTCCTTATTAAAAAGGTATATTCATGATCCTACTCAGATCATTGATTGGAAAATGGTTCAGGTGGAACCAAAAGGTGAGTTCCAAGAGGAACCTCTGCGCATTTTGGACATGAAAGAAACAGTACTGCGAAACAGAGCCATCACCCAGGTAAGAGTGTAATGGAAGCACTTTATCCCTAAGGAGGCCACTTCGGAATTGGAGGAAGATTTGAGGAAATATTATCCAACCCTATTCCGAGAGAGGAATGAACATTGAGGAAAATTTTGTACTTAAGGGGGAGAGGATGTAATATCCTCAAATTTTAGAAAATTAAATTCTAAGTTAACATTGAAATAAATTTATGTTTTTGGAAAATTTGGATTTCGAAATTATTTTCCATTTTTAACAAATATGAATTTGGAATTTTGATTGTTGTAATTAATTATTTGATGATTGTCGGGAAAAGATTTCACTTGCCCAATTGTGCTCTTTTATTTGACACATGTGTAAGACAAAATTTTAATAAATTAAATGCTCGAAGACAGATGGAACAACCAGGTTAAAAACAATTGACCATGACTCCATGAGTGTGAAACAAGTTTGAGTTACCTCAAGGATGAGTTTTACAATTGGAAAATGTGGAATTTGACCACTAGAAGCCCCTAAAAATCAGGGATTTGTAAAGATGCAAATTTCCCAAGGAGGGAAGGAAATACCTAGGCACAATGATGCATATAAAAACAACATATGGAGGAGGCATGACACTTCTTAGTATGTTGGGGAAAATAAATTATGTTTTGTTATGAGCATTGTTAGTGTGAGGCAAAGGAATTTTTGATATGTGGATGGTGAATATATCTAAGGAGGATCATTCATTTTTCCCTTATGGACTCATGGTCAAGGTAGGGGGGAGAACATGGCATGTGAACTTGGTTGTTTTGTTCTATGGTTGGGTGGAACGTGGTTGTTCCATTTGTATTCCAACACCAGGTTTCAGATATGTATCTTGGATTGCATTCCTTGTCAATGTTATGTTTATGATTTTTATTTGTTAGGAATATGATGGCTTAGTATAGTTAAAGGATACTGGATATATTGTTTATTTGAAATTTGATGGTGGTACATATATATTCAATTTCCATTTAAATCTGTACATACACAATTACCACAGAGAATAGATAGAACAAATAATAGTTTGAATACATTCTTCATTACCACAAAAATATAGTGATGAATTCAAAGTATCTTGCAAAGGCAACCATTGTATTTAATCGATCATTGTTCAAATATTATAGTTGGATTACCATAGATCAAAGACTCCACAACATCTTGTATTGTAAACAGAGTGCTAAGAAGTATACACAAAATTTGTATGTAACTGAAGTAATGTGTGCATAGATCAAAACTTGAATGCCTTTCCAGAAATATGTTTCCTTCATCTGATTACCTCAGTTTTCACAACCTGCAAAAGAAGAAAAACGAGGGTTTGGTAAAATATGCTAGAATTTTAATGGAAATCAAACAATAGAATAAGCCAAGGACAAAACTTATCTTGAGATCCAAATTAGATCAACGGTTAGCGTTAATTTTGGCCTTCAGCGCTTTAGGTGATTTCTGATGTTAGAAATTGGTTTCCCCCTAAGTACATACTCCCGAAGTGATGTAACTTGCTGACGTCACTACTAACTTGGAATTGGTCGAGTGGTCGCCATGTGTCACTTAGAATTGTGACTTGAACGTACCTGAAATGTCGATTTCATCTTGACACTTGTCATCATCTAATTGTGCCAAATGTCCTTACTGACGTGGTCGGCTAATGTAGATCTCCTATCGTGACACATATCCTCCTCCTATAACAACTATGATCAGTTCTAGATCAATGGTCTAGATTCATTTTGGCCTTTCAGAATTTGGGTTATCCATTCCCAATACTCAATTCTCCTGAAGTGAGATTCCCCAAACAAAACTAGAGCAACTTGAATTCATCTAATGGTCCATATTTGATGCAAAAAGCTCTGGGTGGTGGCACAAGGTAGTTAAACTTGGCGAAGGAGTTATCTAAATCAGGCTGCATTAACTTTGATCATGATCTATCAAGATCAATGGTCGAGAGGCATTGCGGAGATCGAAGTTGGATGGTAGATAATTCTATAGGGCAGTCCCGCAAGCCAAACCACAGTTTCCCAAAAGGGGTACGCTTCAGCATGGGGAAAATTGTAGAACGATCGACGGGTTGCTACAAAACTAGAAACCCATGTCCTCAAAATTTGAAATGTACTAAAGTTGATGTGACGTTTTCATTAATTATTAGTTCAAGCATGGAGACCATGGGCCCCAGTGGATGTGTGGTGCTTGATCCCAAGGTCTAGAGACTTGGTACTCTGGAGGAATTGTGTTGCAGTTGCGTTGAGTTGAGAACTCCTGGAGGTTGAAGTTAATCTCGATCGTTGATCCAGAGAAGGTACATGGAAACTGATACAACATTCTAGAGACTAAGCACTCTGGAAGGTTGGAGAATGGACAACCCAAAACTTTTGAATCCCAAAGTTTTGTAATACATCACAACCATCAGTTGTTGAGGAAGTCGTGGTCCATTGATCCAACCCACTTCGCAAAGTTCACCAATTCGGTGTTTGGGAGAAATAAGGCATGAAGTAGCAAGATCTTTTGAAGCTGAAGTTCCAGAGCCTTGAAGCTCTCAAGGCTCCATATAAGCACCTATCCATTAACACCGGGTCACATCCTATGGTCACATGCAATTGAGGGATGAAGAAAAAGGGATAGTGCTCGAAAACTATGTTAAAGAAGGGAAAAAGGGTTAGGAAGGAAGCACGTGGGTTTCGTCTGGCTCGAACCTGCATTAAAAAAGGTACTGAAGACCTGTGAAATTTTTGATAGGGTCACCAAATTCTTCAATACAAATAATTGTGTGATTTATAATCTAATAACGACGCTATAATGAAATATAACAATAAGAGACAAGTGGAATTTAAATCTCCTTTGGCCTTTATGAGGGACAATGACAAAGAATTAAAAATGCTATGCATACATTAAACGAATAAGATATATATAATGGATTATCTATGTGTCACAAACAATGTTGGAGATTCAAGGGACTTTAATGCCCTCTAACAATTTTTGTTTTTATTTGGGAAATTTCGGGTATATTACAAGAAGGATTCTCTTGATCATTTTTTTCATTGCATGTCCCCGATGAGGTCCGATTATATCAATTTGGGTCTCGAGCTTGTCTCTGTTGAAGAAAATCACTCTCGCATGCCCAAGAAACCCTCCATTGAAGAAAAAAATAAAAACTACGAAGCAGATGATTCTATCAATCTGTTGCTTGAGAAAGCTCTCATGCGATAGAGGGGAAAAATGATGGAGAATTTTTCCCACATCCTTCAACGCCTATTGATAGAAAAAATTGCATATTCATTAAACAACCACTTTGGAAGCACCTCTGCTTTCAAGGTACAGGTTAATTTTGATATTCCTGTATTTTAAGGTTAGATATATGTGGATGCCCTAGAAAAATGGTTAAATCTGCTAGAAGGTTATTTCTCTGTTCACCATTTTCCCTACAAGGAAAATATCACCTTCACACTCCTTAAATCTCTCCCCCATGTCAAACATTGGTGGGAAAGTTACTGGGACCAAAGTTCCACAGAAGAGTCATAAATATATGGGGCGATCCCACTTGGGATTTTTTTTTGGACGCCGTAAAGGAAGAATATTACTCTATTGGAAACTATGAGGACCAGTATATGAGATGGATGACACTAAGACAAGAGAGGGGCCAAGTAGTTTTGGATTTCACCAATACCTTCCATACAATGTGCACCAATATGGGTATCAAAGACTCAGAATGACATTTGGTTCTTAAATACCGTGGGGCTCTACACAAATACATCCAAACTAAAATGGATTTTCTGGACATCTCATCACTCACTGCTGCTTATCGATATGTTGTTAAAATCGAGCAGAAAATTAAGCACCAGAACAGAGGGGAGTTTGGATCTTAAAAACTGCAACAACTAAAGTTTGAGAAAGGCGACCCTAAAAAAAAGCTTTCTGAAAACCAGTCTAAGCCAGAGAAAAAGATGGGTCACAAGAATATGAAGAAGAACACCAAAAAATAGTGTGATTTCCACAAAATCCCTTGGAAAAACACCAACAAATGTCGCTAAAAAAAATCATTGGTGGCCGAGCTCAAATAAAAGGAGTCGAAGCCTGATTTAGATTATGATTCAGAAAATACTGACAGAAGACAGATCATCGATGCAGACCCCAATGTTATTGTTGCGACCACAACAATTCAACTAGGAGAACCAACAAATCCTAAAGAGGGGGAGCACCTTTTTCATCCATAGATGTGGGTGAAGGGGACCCCGCTGTATTTTATTGTTGATAGCAGAATATAGAAGAACCTCATCTCAACAGAGTTCATCAAATAATTGGGATTATCGACAACCCCACACCTACATCCATACAACATCGAGTGGCTTTACCAGGGATGAGATCTCTTTTTTTTTTACAAAAACGGTTATAGATTATATTAATGGGGTGGACTAGCCACAGATCCAATTACAAAATGGCCTCGAATTTCTTCGGGCTTGACTTTATGAACCATTCTACTTCTATAGCTATAGACTTGTGAACTGAACTAGTTCATGTACGTCTTCTAATAGAACTGGGTAAAATTTAGATGCCGTAACTCCAGTCACTGTTTCAGCATAAGCCTCAACACTGTTTCAGCATATGTCTCAGCACTGTTTTAGCATTTCCAGCATTGTTTCAGCACTAGCACTGTGATTCAGCATATGCTACAACACTGTGTTTCAGGATCTGTTTCTGTGTTTCAGCATATGTTACTGTGTTTCAACATATGTTTCTGTGTTTCAGCATATGTTACTGTGTTTCAGCATGTGTTACAGCGTTGTGTTTCAACAAATGTTCCAGCCCTGTTTCAGCTTATTTCTCAGCACTGTGTTTCAACATATGTTACAACACTGTTTCAGCATATGTTCCAGCACTGTGTTTCAGCATATGTTCCAGGACTGTGTTTCAGCATCTGTTTCTGTGTTTCAGCATATGTTACTGTGTTTCAGCATATGTTTATGTGTTTCAGCATATGTTACTGTGTTTCAGCAGATGTTACAGCACTGTGTTTCAACAAATGTTCCAGCCTTGTTTCAGCTTATATTCCAGCACTGTGTTTCAGCATATGTTACAGCACTGTTTCAGCATGTGTTCCAGCACTGTTCCAGCATATGTTTCAGCACTGTTTCAGCATATGTTCCAGCTCTGGATTTGGTCTTGTCCCTTTATTTGCAAACTACAAGCTTCCATTTAGGTTGAGGCTGGTCAAGGTAGATCCACCGTGGTTAGCTGGTCGTTTTCCCACATATGTCCTTGTTCCAGCTTTGCACCTCTATTTGCCTCCTCATCCGCTTCTTCATTCAGCTCCCTCAGGACGTGGAACACTTGGTATGAGTCAAACCTTTGAAGGAGGAGGCGTATCCTGGCCAACAAATTATTGAGTTGTGCATTTTGAGTTTTCGTGGAATGGGCTATGGCACGGATTAACATTCGGGAGTCTCCTATGATAATCAGTTTTCGAATTTCATTGCTTCTGGCTTGGCACAAGACCTGCCATAATGCCATTGCTTCTGCATGGTTTTTGGTGGCGATGCCTAGGCCTATGGCATATCGTACCTTGACTTCTGCATTTGTCTTTACAATTAATCCTCCTCCTCCTTCTTGGCCTGGATTTCCCTTTGAGGCTCCATCAAAGGACATAATACAATCTATCCTTTCATTTTTCCATTTGTCAAATTCATTCTTCCTTGCCCTTATTTCCCAAATTTCCTGAGTTGTGGTATTGACTATGTTCCCTATTTGCAAATGAATTTGGAATTGGCCCAGCCAAATTTCTTCTTTTTCTTCCAGCTCCCTACTGTATGGAGGATGTCGATGGGTGTTAGCCCATTCGCCAAAGAGGGCTTTAATCTTTGCAGTCACCAGTGAGGCACTCCTTTGTTTGTCCCTGAAAACCCTGTTGTTTCTTTCCAGCCAAAGCCCCCAAACGATAAACCTTGGGAGTGCTCTCCAGAGCCCCGAGGCATAGCTTTTCTTCTTCAATTGGAAAGGGTAAAGGGTTGTCCAGTTTTGGAGGAGGGAATTAATGTCTTGGGGAAGAATTGGGTTCTCTTGAAACCCAACTGCCAGATTCCAGACTTCTTTTGAATAGATATAATTAAGAAGAAGGTGAGATGAGGTTTCCTCAGCTTGTTGACACAAGGGACATCTGAAAGGACCCTCCCAACCTTTCTTTTGAAGGTTCTCCCCTGTTTGGATACTATTATGACTTAAAGTCCAGACGAACAGGTCTATTTTGGGAATGGTTTTGGTGTTCCAGATGAATTTCTAGATGACTGGGTTGGAAGGGACATGAGGTATGTTTCGAAAGGTGATGTATCCCAATGAGGTGGAGTAGGGCTTCGCATTCTTCCCCCAACCTCTCTCATATTTACCTCTTTTTTTAATGGGGGATTTCCCCTGCAAACTGATCTTTAGAGCGCCCCAATCATTTTTCAATTCCTGGGGTAGATTGCCCACTTCCCAACCTTGCCACGGCTTGCCTCTTTCGTTCCCCCACTTAGAAATGTCATAGAGCATCTTTAGATTTTTCCCATCCATCCAACCTTTTAGCCTTTGCAGATTCTGGTTTCGTTCCAGAGGTGGGTCCCCTAGAATGGAGTCTTGCCATATTTTAATTTTTTTCCCGTTTCTTGGCACCCAAGTGAGGTGAGGAGTGAAAAGGTCCATGGATTTTTTGCACAGAGCGTAGGTTGGGGATCCCTTAGTCTCTCTAGAAGGGTTTT
>JZKD02S1201320.1:1593695-1618920 GCA_000966675.3 Picea glauca
TTGTCGGCTAAATAATTTAGGAGGGTTTTCCAGCAATTCTTTTTTTCGTCTATATGTTGTGGGACGTAGATATTGAAGAGACTTACCATTTTCCCTGACTCCCTATGGAGCATTTGGGAGAAGATCCAATGCGTGCAAAGGTCTGAGCGAATCAGATCTATTTTGGAGGCGTTCCAAAGGGTGCAAAGTCCTCCCGATGTGCCTCTGGCATTTTTAGCTAAACCCTGGTTGCTTTTCCATACGTTTTTTGAAACTTTCATAGAGTCCTGTTGACTCATCTTGGTTTCCTGGATAGGTAGGATGTTTGTTTTCATTTCTCTGAGAATGTCCCTGAGAGCTTCTTCCTTCTTTTTGCTACCTAGACCCCTACAGTTCCAAGAAGTTAACTTCATTGCTTACTTTGTGGTGGGGAATGGCCTCCTTGGGAGGCCTTGGCTAGCTTCGTGGTTTTCCTTACTCCGATCATTTGCTTGATGGTTGGTTTTGCTCCCTTGAGAACGTCTTTGTAGGTTTCCTGGTCTTGTTCTGCTTTTTTGGATTTCCTACCTCTCCTCGGCTTCTTTGGGGTGTCCCAGGCTTCACTCACTCCTTCTGATTCATTTCCTAATGAGATCTTCCCCTCCTCGATGCCTTGATCCTCCTCGTTCCCTAGAGGGGAGACGAGCTTCTCCGTTTCCTCTGTTGTTTTTGGGGATCCGCCGGTATCCGGGACTTGGCCTTCTTTTTCTTCTTCAGCCTGAGTTTGTTTGCTTGGATTCTCCGGTTCGCCTTCCTTTTCTAGTGCTTTGAAGCTCTTTGCCATCTCTCTTTTTCCAGGGTTGCTTTGAATGGGGGTTGGGTTTTCCCTTCTTGGGCCTTTGGATTTCGACTTTCGTTTCCGAGGTTGCTTCCAACCTTCCTCACCTCCTTTCTCTGTGCTTGGGGTATTTGGATAGTTTCTATGAAAATGTCTATATTCGTGACATCCTCTACATTTGAACGGGAGCTGTTCGTAGTCCAATTTTTGTAGGTGTTGCCATTATCCTACCTTTAGTTTTACCGCTTTTGGCAGTCCTATTTCCAAGTTAACTTCCACACAAATTATTTCACAGGAATATTGGTCCTTTGGATCAGCTCCGTCAATGTAGTTCCCTAGTCCGTTCCCAATAGCTTGCAGCGATGAGGAGTTCCCGTAGTGGATTTGCAGATTTGGGAGTCTGACCCAGACTGGGACGTCTTTTGGCACTTCTGAAGCTGGGTCGATGTTTGGAGTCCATCGGTTCAGATAAAGGTCCTGTGTACCCATGAAGTATGGGCCGTTCCTGAAAATTAGATCGCGGTCCTCCTGGGAGATAAATTCGAAAATATAGTAACCTCTTCCAACAACGTAGCAAGTTATGCTATTTTTTATTAATGGCCGCCAGTTCCTTTGGATCCAGTTGTCTGTTGTCTGGGATGAGGGCCAGAGGCCCATGAACTGACCTACTGGCCCTCGTTCTAAAAGGGAAATCGCTACCTTCATTGGTTGTTCCGGGGGTAGATTGATCTCTGGGAAGTCATCCAGTTTTTTCACAAAACTTGGTGCTTCCGCTTGGGGTGCATTCTTTCTGCAAGCTGCTATTAGCTTCCTGAAGGATGTGGTTGGGGAGGGAGGGGGCAGCAGCTCCCCTCCGCCCTAGCTTGGCGTGGCTGCGAGAGAACGAACCCTAGTTCTTTTTTCCCCAGTGCACCATCTATTCAGCCCCAACGAAGATGACTTCAAGCGATCCCAAATCCGCGCCACCTGAGCTGCAGCGAGTAGACAAAATTCCACTGATGGACCTCCAGATCTTCAAGCTTTCGGGATCGAATCCAACAAGCTTCCGGGATCGGATATATTATTCCATCTTTCTTCAAATTTTCCAACTCGATCTTCCCAACCGTTTATTTGTTAATCAATAATATAATTTAATAAATTCTTTATAAGCCGATACCTTTGGGTGTTTTCCAGCTGCTGTATATGGAATCCAAAAATGAAATCTTTGTGTCAGCTAACAGTGTCTATTTTCATATGGCATCCATCCCTTCAAGGATGAGGTATTATGTGATTTTTCCCTGCTGGATATATTTTATGTTCTCTTGGGCCAACCATATATGTGGAAACGCCATGTTGTTTATGATTATTGACCCCGCAGTGTCATTGTTTCTTTGGGGGATCATCTATATAGAATACCAGAGGTAGTTCCAACTACTGTTCCCCCTAAACAGTGTCGCAAGGTAGTATCTCTTACTACAAAATTTAGCTTCTTCACAATCTATACAAAAGGTGAACAAAAGGACACTGCAACCACTACAGCCTCGCCCCAAGCACCTTCTATCCAACAAAAGTAGGTCGATAAGGTTGTAGCAAAGCGAAAAGATTCCTTTTACACATAGTCCTCTCATGCATATGAACTTGTTGAATAAACTTAGCCTCACCAACAATAGATTATTCACAACCATCCACAAACAAAGCAACGTGATGTCTCCAGCAAGGCAAGTAGCTCACCAAGATTCAGATTCATCAATTGATTTCCCCTCTCCCCTGGGAACTTAATGAAATGGATACCATTGCTTCCTAATAAGGGAGGATTGATCCAGGTTGATATTAGTGGCCACCCACCAATTCCACGGGCTTGAAAAGTAGTTTTCCTTCTTGGTAGTTTTTCGGTAGTTTTTTCAGGTTCTAAACTTTTGGGGCCATTCTGAGACCCTAATTGATGTTTTTGGGGGATTTTGGGCCCAGGTGAATGGAAAAGACACTATCTTAGTCCAATAAAAAATCATTCTTCTCAGTTGTACCTTTCCAACAGTGTATCGAGTTCCCCAAACAAAGATCATATGCAAAAGTTACGCCCCCGGGAAGTTGACGTATCAACTACCACCATCGGGGCCCGTAAACCTTTTGTATTTTCATGTTCCGAGGTTAAGGTTTTGGATTTTAATTATGTTAAAAAGGCCTTTGGAGCCTCATTCTAACAATCATATTCTCTCATATGTGAGTAGTCGTCACATCACTTCTCAGAGATAAGATGCCACCATTCTAGCGAGTCTTTCACTCAGTATTTTACAGTCTTTGTACATTTTTTTTCATTAATAGAAAGTTGTGTATTACTAGATATATGTGTTTATGGTTTCATCTCTCATACATTTCTGTTATAATATTGGATATCTGAGATATATCTGTACATTTGTTTATTATATCTCCACTCTCATTTCGTACCGAAAATAATCTGAAGAAAAAATATATAATTTTTTCGATACGAAAACAAAAATATTGATCCATCCTTAAAATCGAATAGGGCCATGCATAGTTCCAATATTCTAAAGGAAACAAATATGTATAAATTGGTTATTACAATAACTAGGTTATACTAATATACAATTCCTAACATTCACCAAAAATGAATTTTAAAATTGGTATTATAACTTTTTCCTTATCAAAGGATAAACAGAGAGCTCGTAGGATTTGGAAAATATTTGTACATATCTACTTAACCTCTAAATCATAGTATCTGTTTCTGCATTCCACTCATGTAGTACCCTCGGTGTCGACACAGAGTCAATTCTGTTTTTTTAACTTATGGAGAATATACATTTAGTATACATAAGAACACAAGACAAGTACCTACTAATGACGACCTTTTTAACCAGCCTTCACCCAAGGGTTTTAATGAACCCTGTACTGAAAACAAAGTATTAGAATATTTAAAATCTGTTTTACCATTTTCTTTTTTGAAGTTATGATTTTTCATATAATATTTTCTCCTTAATTAATTTAGTGTTCCATACTTTTTAAATATAGTGAAAAACATCATTTTTAACACATTGTTTGCCTTTACTTCAATACATCCAAAAAAATTGTAGTTAAATAACACTATTTTTTAATATTTAGCTAAAACATACACATTTTATAGTCATATATAATAAAAAACCTATACATTTTGGTACATATTCCTTAAAATAACATGTCAAATGAAACGTTTTTATGGACATAATTGAACACAAAAATTCAAAATTTTATAAACAATTATCACTTTCTTTCATATTTTTATAGATTTGAAGTAAAAAATGAGAACATTTAATAAAATTTTCCAATGTATAGTGATTCACATACAAATAAAATGAAAAGAAATAAAATAAAAAGGTTCATCACAAACAACAATAGATACATCTTTATTCTTATTTTAAAATCTGAAAGTCAAAACATTACAGTTATAGCTCATCAAAAATTTTCAAATTTGAGCATCGTATTTAAAGGCATCTTTAAAATAATCAACAATATCATATATCCCAAATTCATCATTCTCAACAAACACATTATCATCTTCTTCGACGTCATTTTGTGCTTCCACTGTGTCATTTTTTTCTTCCATTGGTTCTTTGATATCTACAAGTTCTCTAGAGTGATCCTTTCCAATCATTCCTCCTAATGGTACTTGAGGTTCCTTTGAAAAAATTTCCAACTTTGAATCACTAAAATATCCTTTCCTCAAGACAACTTTTTGCATTTCATCTGGAAGAGTTGGAATAGCATTAATTCTTTGTTGAAGAAAACTGCACTACATTGGATCACTTTCAATGGCTATGCAATTTCTTCCTTTCTGTAGGAAACAGGTTAATGTTGTACCTAATCACCAAATACAAAATAAATAATAAAGTAAGATACTTTAAAAAGACATAAATTAAAAATAATATAAGATTGAAATATGATTTCATAAATATTAGATCATAATTCTTACCTGAACCTGAGAACAAATCCAAAACCCAATCTCCTTCATTTGAAAATGTATCTATAAGATAATTAATTAATTCTTGTGGTTTTTGATAAATCTTAACCATCTCTCCTTTCAAATATTTTTCCTCATATGTTAGCTTTATAACCACAACATTGTATACCAATATACTACTATGATTCTCTCCATCCTTTGCATTGACAATAATAAAATTATAAGAATCATCTTTTGTCTAGGTTGCAAGATGTATACCCTCAAAATCACATTTAAATGATTCTCTATTGTAGCTCTAAATATTAGGCTTGTGTCTCTAACATAAATAAGTGCAAATTCAATTAACTTGTGAATTAATAAAAAAAACATCTAATCTTAATTTCTAAAAATACACTTTCAATATCTTACTGAATAAATTGCATCCTTGTCTTTTCATTCCCCTTGAAGCTTTATTGTACTAATCCTTGTTGTGTGTCTAAATGAAATACTAGAAATATCCAAAATGGTGATGTTTTAACTTCTGTAAATCCAATAACCACTTTATTGAAAGTTTGGTAAGTATATGGGTCAGTGTCATATCCAATGTTTTGGACATTATAACTATGAGGGATATCCACAATAACTAGGAGTATTCTTTTTTAGGAACAATATTTGCAAGTTCTTCACAATCACCTAATATAACTTTATGTTGAACAATGTCGAGCCCATTCCAAATGTAGTGATCAAGGGTGTCATCAAGTTGAACATTTTCAATGCGCCTCCTTCTTTCTCTTTCAAACTTGGATTTTTGAATAAAATTTTTGAAAGTTTCAGGTACTCCATCTGCATTCTTCTTTGGAATATTTAATGAAACAAACAAACATATAGTTATATATCTATAAATATTAAAAGAGAAATAAATTAACTTACAAACGAGTAATATGAATGTAATGAATGATCATACCTTCTTGAATGCAACAAAAAATTGTTTCAATACTGTTGAAAAGATTGAATATGGATAGTTGAGTTTAACATCATCCAAACTCTATTCATTCAACATATTGACCATTTCCTCTTCTATTGTCATATACACCTTGTGACTAAATAAAAAAAAAAATGTTAAACTAAAAAATTAATTTTCTTGTCCTAACATAAATACAAATAACTCAACATACTTACATTTTAAATTCATCACACATTTCTTCCATTGTAAATTCTCCCGACCTAACACATGATAATATAGTTATGATAAGTTTATCATCCTTCACTCCTTGTATTGATCTCCAAGGTGTTATAGTCATATCATCTGGAAGATTTTTTATGTTAGGATTTTTCTTACTTGTGCCACATATCAATGGTTTGTACTTCTTAAAACTCTCTGTTTTTTTATACTAATATTTTCCCATAGGGTGAAGATATCATCTATCAAATCCCATACCTGTCCAGTCCTAAATCCCAATTGAAAATAGTTATCTAAAGCTCTAAATATATCACTTCATTTGCGATATTTTTCTTTTGTATTTTCATCATCAAGTGGGAATCATATTTCCATACAACATTTCTTCTGAAATTTAACATCAACATTTGATCTCTCCCCATGACATATTTCAAATTTTTCATTATCAATAAATATCACCCTTTGAATGAATGTCATAGACATTATTTACTCATTGTCTGTGTTATGATCCCATGCTAGTAAGTTTTCTTCTAAATTTGTTAAACCGACATAAATTATGCATTTGGTTGTCTCAAAAAGAGGATTATTGGGATATTCTTGTATCAATTCTCTTCTAGCCTCTGTAGAATGATTTCCTCCAATCACATAATATTTGTAGTAAAAATAAATTGATCTATCAAATTATTCCCTCGTAGGAACTTCCATTGGGTCAACAAGAACTGGGTAGTCAACCACATGTGCATATGGATTGTACCTAATCAATGCTTTCAAATTGTGAATATGAAAATATTTTTCTTGCCCTTCTGTGGGTTTATAAATTTGTTTCACATTCAACTGAAATTTGTGGCCATCATCAACTAAGTTTTCCATCCTCATTCTATTTCCAATGGCATTTTGTGTTTTTTTTATAATAGCATCCTCTAGATCAACACTTGGTGTTATTATTTCTTTTCTACCTTTAGGACTTTCACTATATTACTCTAAGCTAACGATGGCTTCTTGAACATTATCAACATTTGTCTTCTTCCTCTTATGATTTGACTGTGTTTCATCTAAATCAATTATTTCTTCATAATCAATAGGAATAAAATCATCATCAACCATCACTCTTTTGCATTTATCTTGTTTATTATTTTTGCGAGAAGGAGTGATAACCTCATTGGGACCAATCTCAACAAAATATTCATTTGGATTTTTTCTCATTTTCAAATGTTTAACCCTTTTAGGATTTCAAGAATAAGGATTTTTCTTTCTTCTTTCATGTTCTTCTCTATATACTCTTGCAAATTCAACCTCCATTACTTTTTGTTTATTTTTCATTCCTTCTTGTGTCTTTTCAATATAAAAATCATTGATGAGATCCATGATATTATTCTCTGTAGATTAAATCCCCACTAACATATGTGAAATTCGTTCAACAAAATCCTGTAAAAATAAAATATAACATTTTCATGTTAAATAAAATTAAAACATTACCATGATACTAAAAATAATAAAGGACAAAAATATAGAAATAAAAAACTTACATTTCCTTTCTCAATGTCATCAACGATGGATGCACATAATTCTCAAAAACATTCATTCTTGTTATGATTGCTCAATTTGAAACAATATCTAAACTTGATATAAGTTTTGACTTGTTTGACAAGTGCATAAACAATATTTGTGGTTGGAACCAAACATGTATCTCATAAGAATCCAAGTGCCTGATAATTTCCTTGCACATGTTCTAATTCAACACAATACAAATATATATGATATCCATTGTTTCCTTGCTTGTATTGAACAAACCAAGAATATTTTAGTTTGTTTTCACCTTCCATAGATTTCCACTCTCTAACATTCTTCATTGCCTTTGATAACTTAGGTGGTACATGCTATCATTTTGTTTCCTAACATTCTTGGAGGTTCGAGTTTCATTTTTGGATTCCATTATTGTAGGTCGTGATCCAGATATACTCATAGATCATCTTTTTCCTACCATTCTCCTATATTAAGATAAAAAAATAAAATTAGGACTTAAAATAATCTTTTACATTATAATAAGCTATAAAAAAAACATTGAATATAAAAGCTAATTTAAAAAAAAACTTAATTTTTTTACCCATATGTAAAAATATTTGACCCATGGAGTTATTGGGCTTATGCCAGGACCGTGCCTTGGTCGTGGGGGATGGGGTGATGCTCAACATCTCCCTAGCCCGGCCATACCTGTGGCGAATTTGTGGGCATGGGACCGTGCCTTAGTTGCAGGGGGGGTTGGGGCGATGTTGGGAATTTCCCTAGCCCCCACATCCAAGCCTCGAACATTTCCTAGTGACCACCATGGGAAAAAATTAAAAAAATTTAAGTAAAAAACAATAAAAAAAAATTAAAACTATACCTAAATTTGACTACTTTTTTTTTTTTTCAAAAACTTTTAAGGATTTTGTTAATATTTTTTGAAAAAAGTCTCAAATATTTTAAAAAGTTGGGTAGTTTTTAGAAAAAAGTAGAAAACATATAAGCAAATTCAATGCTTTTTAATTTTCTCATGTAAAATTATTATGTGATTTCAAAGATAATCTTATAATTGTTGTTTTGGTAAATGGTAAGAATTTAAAAAATAGCTAACCTCTGAAATGCAAGATTCTCCGCAGATGCCTTCTCGATGTTTCTCCCTTATAGCTTGTTGTAGCTTGCTCCAAATCCTTTAACAAATACTGTCCAAGATATCACACAATGTAAAAAGATAAAAAAAGATTGTGTATATAAAACACAGACGATATAAATTGCTATTTTTTTTTTGTAAATAAAAGGAAATATATATTAATATTCACAAATATACATGACATTATAAAATCTGGAGTCTTCCATCTGTCCTGCCAAATCTGGGAAACCAGGAAAGTTGGCCATAAAAATTCAAGAGAAAATGTAACTATTTGAACAAGATAGTGAAAATGTCTAACTCACAAAAATGGTCACACTAATCGACTAACCAGTGGGCATGGCCAATTGACATACATTGTATGATAGAGAATATCAATTATCTGCGTAATTGACATAGCCAAAAGAAAAACATAGACCTGGGGGAGATATTCCAAATGTGAGCTCGAGATGCCATGAACGATGTAAGTTGGGACAAATTTCTACTCACAGGTTGGGCACCGCTTGCTTGTTGGATCTTCTATCATGGTGTCAAACAAGAGGTGCATTCTATGTCCCAAGATTTGTTGGATGTGTGCTTGGTCATCAAGTTTCTGCCGCAGATAAAAAATTAGTTGAACCTGCTCATCCGAGAGTTGACGTGGGGTGGGTCGAGGCAACTCCTCCATAAGTTTTGCATCCATCTCCAAGTCTGCATTCGTTGTTGTCATTAGAATTTCCATTCTCCAACTCAGAATAATTTCTTCCTCCAAAATGCATTCTACAATGTCATAAAAATGATCTATACTATGGGCTTTGAGAAGGGAAATTTCTAGGTGAAAGTTAAGCGGAGGAGAGATCTCCTCAGGAGGGATAATTTTGTCTTCGATAAGGCAACTGCCATAGTCAATTGTGGGATTGGAGGTTGGAAGACAATTATGGCTTTGGTCGGGATTGCTGGTAGTGATGAGGGAAAGATGAGAGGGGGGGATTCTATTGCATCTGGTAAGGGTTTTATAATACAATGGAACCCTTATGGATTTTCCCCTCTCTATGGGAATGGTATGGGAATTTTGGGAGGGATTGGGCAGGATAGATAATGGAGGATTGACGGTGGGTGGAAAAAAAATTAGGAGAAAGAGAAAACCAAGGAACAGTCGAGCACGAGCCAAAGATGGAATGGGAGAGCGCTCTAGGAAACAGGCCTTCATAGTGCCTTGCAAATTGATAGGGACGAATTCCATGAAAGCCAAGGTGACTTCTAGCCTGGTTATGGTACCTTTCTTGGTATGTGCAGCTTGGTTCACACAAGGAACCATTAATTCACCTTGCAGTTCCCAACACACTACCATTAGTTCTAGCTGAGTGCAGGTAATTTAGTATGGAGGGAAGGGATGCTGGAGACAAGGGTTAATAGTTCCCTATTCTTTATATCTCAACTTGGCATCCATTGAGATCTAGTTGTAACCCTATCAACGAATGATATAAATTACTGCTAGTATAACGAATTTGGAATAAATAAAAATTAGGTATATTGTCTACATATATACTTAAAATTATATGGATCATCAATATGTTTAATAAATGTAGGAGAAATAGAAAAACATGATAAATCTTGTATTTAACATGTAAAAATAAAAATAAAAGAGTAAGTGACATTTTTAATTTTTAATAGAAAATAAGCGAAAAAATAAATTGGGGGGAAATTTTGGAGGGAAAAATTTGAGGGGGGAATTTTGGAGGGAATATTTTGGGGTGAAATTTTGGGGAATATTTTTGGGGGGGAGTTTTGGAAGAAAATGTTTTTTTTTTGGTGAGGGGAATTTAGAGGGAAAATATCATCATGCATGTTATAATAATGTCATAGGGAGGGTGAGCATTTGTATCATTCTATGTTCTCAGAGTGAAGGGATTGCTTCGTCAGATAAAAAATATTTTATTTCCGAGACATCAACAAATTTTCCGCACACCTCTTTTGTTGGGACTAGGAAATGCAATATGAATGTTTGTAATACATATGAGCCATCGTATTTTTCAGCTAGTCATAATTTTGAACATAGTGGAAGAAATTTTATTCAACATGTTCCTCATGAATGTCTTAAATCATAGGAATTTTAAGGAACCGATGATGAAGAGGAGGAATATGATGGTGATAAGTCTATTCAATAGTTTAATAGTAATGAAAATAATAAAATATAGGTCAAAGTGGAGACTATGATCAATGTTTATATGATTGGGAATTAAATTATCCTCTAAGTGAGGAGTTTCAATATATCAATGAATATTTCCAAGGCACCAATGAAAATTATGGGGAAATTCCCTCAAGTGGAAATTTTAAAAGAAGTGAAGATGATTATGAAAATGGTGGAGAATTTTTCCCGAGTGGGGAATTTAAAGACAACAATGTTGGTGATGATGAATTTACTCCAAGTGAGGATTTTGAAGGTACTGATGAAGATTTTCCTCCAAGAGAGGATTTCCAAGGAACGAATGAGGATGACGAAGAATCCCCCCCAAGTGGGGATTTTAAAATTAATGATGATGATTATGAAATGTTGGACAGCCTTTCTCGAATGAGGAATTTAAAAGAAGAAATGTTGGCGATGATGATTTTACTCCAACTGAGGATTTTCAAGGTACCAATGAGGATAATGAATATTTTCCTCCAAGTGAGGATTTTCAAGCCAGTAATGAGGATGATGAAGAATATCTTTGAAATAGAGATTTTCAAAGTAGTGAAGATGATTACACCATTGGTGGACACTCTTTCCTGAGTGATAAATTAAAAAACAATAATGTTGATGTTGATTTTCTTCCAAGTGAGGATTTTCAAGATACTGATGAATATTTTCAAGGAACTAAGAAGAATGGTGAAATTTTTCACTCAAGTGGGGATTTTGAAAGAAATGGATATTATTATGTCAATGGTGGACACTATATTGATTATGATTTTCCTCCAAATGATTATGTTGATGATGATTTTTTCAATCATTCAGCTACAACAAATCAAGGTGATCAACATTCTCTAGTTTAGTCTCCTGAAAATGTTTTTCTTGATACTCCTTATGGTGATAAGGAAAATCATTTAGTGGGGATGATGAAATAGTGGAGACATTGCAAAGAAACATTGTGTCTAGGACCATGACTAGACATTTTTATATCAATCTAAACCATTCTAGTTATACAAGGTCTAGGAAAGAATTTCTCACCAAGTCAATTTCCATAAGTGAATTGATTTCAAGTGAATGTTGTCAAAATAATTGTTTAAAAATCATGGAATACATGTATTCCTTGAATAAAAGGAAGACGTATTTGTCAATGAATAAGAGCATGCAAAATTCATATTTGATGGGGTGCTTGATAGCCACCAATACAGGATATGATTATCACATTGGGAATGTTTTACTTTGTAGAAAGGATTTAAAAAAAAAACAGTCAATTGGTAATCTTCGTCTATCAATAATACAGACAAGGTTGGAAAAATATCCTTCATTTTATTCAAAGGTACATCATGGATGAGAGAATGAGACATTGACAAACACTACATTTTCATGGATGCATGATTTGTTTTCCAAACATGGACAGTGTATGCCAGATAGAGACACAATACATATTCCAGATAATTTCTCAAGGAGAGAAATATACAACTTGTACAAAGGATATGTTGAAGTTGTTGAAGGAAATGGTAATTTTATTACATATGCATATTTTACAAGAATACGGAAGAAACAATTCAACAATTTATGTATTCCTAAGATGTCAAGGATGGGGATTTGTAGTATATGTGCTACTCTTAAATCAAGAAGAGATAAATATGAAGGGGCAGAAAGAGGTATGTATTTATTTTTATTTTTTTTAAATTGAATAGTTATCAACTATGAAAACATACGATCATTATTTTCATTTTATGTCATTTGCAGATTCCACAGTCAAAGCACTTCAAGAACATCAGAATCAACAATCAATTGAAAGACAAAATTTGTACAAAAATTGGAAGAAGTGTTATGATGCTCCAAAAAAATATTTAGGTATGATAATTGATGGCATGAATCAGAAGAAAACACTTCTACCACATTTTTTCGGTACACCCAAAAATTTACAGGAAGAGAATTTCATTCAGTTTCACTTGGTTGGTTGTATGGTTTTCAATGGAAAAATGTGTCCAAGGGTTTACTTCACAGCTCCAAATATTCATAATGATGAAAATCTGACCATCACCATAATTCATCATGTTCACATTCACTGGTTTGGAAATATGCCTCAAGTTATTTATCTATCGTTGGACAACACTAGTGGTGAAAATAAAAATCAAATTTTGTTTGGATATCCAAGCATGCTTGTTGAAATGGGAATCTTTCAAAAGGTGAAAGTTGGTTTCCTTCTTGTTGGACACACTCATGATCATATTGAACAAATGTTCAGTCGTTCTTCAATAACATTGAAGAGGAAAAATGTTGGAAGTCTACCATCATTGATTGAATGTATTAAGAAAGCATACATTCTAGATCCTATTTTGCATATATTAGAAGAAGTTGTTGACATGAAAAGATTTATTCAAGTCTCACATTGTGACGAAAAGTGTATTGAGCAACTTAATGACATAATATAATAAATACAAAATAAATTATAAATTATAAATTAAACAATAAACTAAAAGTCATGAACAAAGGTCATTACTCTCCATAAAAGTCATAGGGTCCATTATATAATGGGGTCTCGTCATTGTAATAATCGTCCATTGTTAAAAACATTTTTTCATTAGATATATATTTTACTCATTATCCTATTCAGAATCTTATCTCTCCGAGTTTTACGCTCCATTGGTATCAGATATGGTCACATCCTATATCACAATAATTTCCAGCACCCCCCATATCCACCTCCCCCACCGCAGCCATAATTTCCCCCACCTACTCCATGACCACATCCATTCCCACCATCATGTAACTAAACTACCATCCTGAAACCACAAACCTTCCCACCCTTTTTAAAATATCCCCCTCTTTGCACTCCTTCATGGCTTCTCCCTACTCCAGCGACCTATTCCCACCCCCTCTCCCCTCCCCCTATCCCCTCTCCCCTCCCTAGCACTCCTGACTCCCATTCTCCCATTCACTCCCACACTTCACCCATTCGTCATCCCCACGTTTCACTCCCATTCGCCCACCATACACTCTCCACTCTTCCACACCCTCCACTCTCCACAGCTTGCAAACATCTTCTACACACCTGCATACTCTCAATAGTCGTTCCCCCCATTACACCATTAATTATACAATATAATTATATTATATGTATATATAATTAATTTTCCTTAAATTACATACAATTATATAATTTAAATAATTATAAAGGGATATTCCAATAAAGTTCAAAATTACAGAAAAATATTCACCCCCGAACACTAGAAGGATATCCAAATTAAAAACTCAAGTGGAAAAAATAGACCAAGAGTGTAAAAGCATTAGAAAATCACTTGAAAAATCAATACAAAAAACTCACGATGAGTTACTAGAAGAAATGAGGCTCAACAATGAGGAACTCAAACAAGAGTTGACCCATAATCTTAAAGAAAAAATTTCAACGGAAGTTAGAATCGAATTACAAAAAGGAATGGATAATCTTAAACAATATCTTAAAGATGATATTTTTCAAAAACTCGAAATTAGCCTACAACAAGGTTTGTGAAACTTTAAACGAGAAAAAAATGACGATTTGCAACAAAGTCTGGTTGTGATGACACAAGATCAGGAATAAAAACTTAATGAGAGTTTAAATTCAATAAAAGGACAAGGGAACCAACAAGCCACCCAACCACAACCAAGTGACTCAAGCACATCTAACACATCACCCCCACCACCACCACCACCACCACCTCCCTAAAATTTAAATTCCCAACCTATATCACAACATCAACCTTTAGTAATTTATCCTCCCAAAGCCAAAATTGAACTATCAAAATACAATGGAGGTGATAACCAATGTGTGGCTTGGTTTAACAAAACCGAAGAATATTTCCATATATATAATATTACAATCAATGACGAAAAGATCAAATACACATCCATGTACCTCGAAGGAACTGCATACAATTGGTATCTATGGTGGAAATGAAGAATTTAGTCATATAATTGGAATTCTTTCAAAAATGTTTTTTTTTTAAGATTCCAAGGCATCTCAGGTTTTGTTTTTTTTCAAAACACACCAGATTACAACAAAAAGGCAGCATAGATGAATTTACAAATCAATGGGAAGCTCTTGCCAACTGATTATTTGGACTATCTGATGATTAATTAAACCACATATCCAAGATGATTTAATATTACAGGAGGTTACTATGGTAGGAATATCAATACGCAAGGCAAAATCCACAAAAGAAATTCTAGAAGGACAATCAAGATTCATCAAGGTTTACTCAAGAAGGAGTGTAACCCAGGCCATAGGAAATGAAAAATACATACCACCCAATCTACGTGAATATAGAATAAGAAGTTTAGAGTCCCAAAGGATAAAAGAAGGAAAATGTAGATCATGTGGACAAAAATGGGACCCAAGACATAGGTGCCAGATCGAAGATAACTCAAAAAAATTGTACACTTGTGAAGCAGAAAAATACAACGAATCAGACTCAGTAGAATCAATAAATGAATAAATGAAAAAATGAAAAAATGACACCTTGGAGATCATAGAAGAAAACACACCAAGAATATCACTCATAGCCATCACAAGCATTACCCAACCACATACTCTTAAATTAAAAGGACATATAAAAAATGATAATGTCACCATACTAATCGACACTGGAAGTACCCACAATTTCCTCGATATCAAAATTGCAATGAAACTCAAATTATTCGTATATCTAGTCCCATACATGAAAGTAATGGTTGCAGATGGAAAAAAATTGGAAATGTCTAGAAATGTTATAAGGTGAAACTCCAAATCTAATATTTCAATCTAGAATCATAACTCTACACTGTCCCTCTGGGAGGAGTAGATGTGGTTTTAGGAGTCCAATGGTTACAACCTTGGGCACATACTCATTCAATCACCAGGAACATTTCATCCAATTCAAATGGAAAGGGTAAAGTTATAAATTAGATGGTTTTCAACCTCCACAAACACAGGTTGTTTCGTCACAACAAATGGAAAAAATGATCTGAAAAGGAGCAACCACATACTTCATCCAATGCCACAACACAGAAATACAAGAATCATAACAGGATGAATCCATAACATCAGACATCCAAGATCTAATTAAAAAACATTAGAAGTTATTTCAATACCTTTCCATGAATTTACCACCTCAAAGAAGAATTGAACATATAAATGAAGTTAAACCAGGATCAATCCCAGTCAAGGTTAGACCATACAGATACCCTCATCACCAAAAAAAATAAATAGAAAGATTAGTCCAAGACCTATTAAAATGTGGTTTCATCATGAAAACATGAATTCCATATGCATATCCAATAGTGTTAGTTCGAAATAAAGATGGATCTTTCAGATTATGCATAGATTATTGAGGGATAAACAAAATAACAATTAAAAATAAATTCCCCATTTTGTTTATTGATAAAATGTTGGATGAACTTGATAGAGAAAGATATTTTTCAAAACTATATTTAAGATATGGATACTATCAGATTAGAGTCATACTAGAATATGTAGCCAATACTTCCTTCCAAACACACAAAGGACACTACAAATTCAAGGTGATTCCCTTTGGGCTAACTAATTCCCCCGCCACCTTCGAAGAGATAATGAATGAATTATTTCACCAATACTTACGGAAACATGTCTTAGTTTTCTTCGATGATATCTTATTTTATAGTAAAACATGGGAGGAATGTATGAAACATTTGGGTCAAGTGTTATCTCTTCTGGAGGAAAATCAATTCTATGCCAAAATGTCAAAATGTACATTTGGCAAGGAGGAAGTAGAGTACCTTGGTCACATCATATACAAAAAAGGAGCCAAGGTAGACCCAAATAAAATCAGGGCAATCATAGAATGGCCTAAACCCAAAAACATATCCAAGTTAAGAGGATTTCTAGGATTGGCAGGATACTATCGAAGATTCGTCAAGAATTATGCTCATTTAACCGCACCTCTAACAAATATCCTTAAGAAAAACTCTTTCCAATGGAATTTGGAAGCACAAAAATGTTTTGAAAAGTTTAAAAACATTAAGTCCACAACCCCGGTATTAGAAAAAGCTAACTTATCCAACTCACAGGGTCCAAATACTTTAGTAATAATGATATCAAGTCTGGATACCACTAGGTCCCAATAGAACAACTAGAGGTATGGAAGAGCTCCTTTAATTGAAAAGAAGGTCTTTTGGAATGTTTGTTGATGCCCTTTGGTTCAACAAATGATACAACAACTTTTATGAGGATGTTCGATGATATCGTATGACCTTTCACCAATAATTTTTTAGTTATGTATCTGAATGACATCCTCATATACAACAAGACTTGGGTGGAACACTTGTAGCATATTCAATAGGTTTTTCACACCTTGCGGCAACATAAACTATATGCAAACTTTGAAAAATGCTCCTTTGGCATGGACAGGGCCCATTACTTAGGCTACATCATTAATCAGCATGGTGTGCATGTGTATCCAGCCAAGATCCAGGTCATCCATGACTGGCTAGCCCCAACCACATTCAATGAACTTTGGATATTCTTGGTCCTCGCCAATTTCTATCGTAGGTTCATGTTGGGATTATATCATATCACATGGGCCCTCATCCAAGTAACCAGGAGTGGCAGCAAGGAAACATTTGAGTGGGGAATTTCCCAACAGCAAGCCTTCGATGACTTGAATAAGAATCTGTGCTCATCCCCAGTACTTTCATTATTGGACCTGCAACATCACTTTCAATCGAGACAAATGCTCAGACTATGATGTGGGCACCGTTCTCACTCAACATAGCCACCCCATGGCATATCATAGTGAGACACTATCAGATGCTATCCGTAAGTACCCTACTTATGGCAAAGAAATGTACCCCATTGTGAAATCCTTCCACCAATGGATAAATTAAATTCTTGGGAAGGAGAAAGTCATCCACACTGATCACAAGCCACTACAGTTCATGTAGACCCAAGGAAAATTGCAGAATGACCACCATCAGAAGTGGTCCACATACTTACAACAGTTCCACCTCAACATCAAGTATAAAATAGGAAGTACCAACCGAGTTGTTGATTGCCTTAGCCAACCTCCAATAATGACACTCACCACAGTGCTAGACTCTTGCGGCCACGATACCTCCAGATGATCTCACCTCTATGAGACAGACCCTGACTTCTCGACCACCTACCAAATGTTGGAATCCAACTCAGTGGTCACTAATTTCCATATTCAAGATGGGTTGTTGTGCCATCTAGGCCATATCTGCATTCCATCAAGCAAGCGCATGAAGATTATTTGGGAATCTCACTATAGTCAGGTGGCAGGAAACTTTGGCATTGAAAAGATAATGGCAGTGTTGCAGAAACATTTCTACTAGTCGAAACTTCGACAGGAAGTCGACAAGTATATCAGGTATTGCACCACCTGTTATATTGACCACTAAGAAACAGGGACTGTACACCCCTAGTCCTACTCCTGACATGTCGTGGGAATCTATATCAATGGAATACATGTCGGGCCTCTCGTCCACCAAGAGGGAAAATGACTATGTTTTTGTGGTTGTTTATCACTTTTACAGGATGGCGATTCTAACCACTTGCAAGAAGAAAATCACAGTAGAAGCCACTACCAATATCTTCTTTGAACAAGTATGGGTACATTTTGGGATCCCAAAAACCATTATCTCATACCATGACAGTCGGTTCCTCAGCACATTCTAGTCAAGCCTCTGGTCACTATTGGATACTAGGCTCACCAAATCCACTTTCTTCCACCCCCACATAGATGGCCAAACTGAGGTCATCAATCGAATGATCATACATACCCTGCACATGTACAATTCAAAAAAACCCCACACATGGGATGAGAGTCTTCCCTATTTCCATCATAGCTACAATCGAGCCCTACATAGCTCAACTGGACAAAACCCCTTTTAGGTGGGGTTGGGATTCCAACCACTGGGTCGCATGGATGTTGCACTACCCTTAGTGACCACCTTGGTTGAATCATCCCTTGCTCCACTAGAAGCTGACAAAGCCACCCGGTTCATTGAGTAGATCCATCACATCCACCAACAGGTTCAGGATATTCTACAAAAGTCTAATGCCAAGTACAAGCAGGGCCATGATCAACATCTGGTGCCACACAATTTTCAGGTGTGAGACAAAGTTTGGTTTCACTTGGAGAAAGAAATCCTTAGAGTGCCCCATTGAAAGATTCTCCCACTCTATTATGGGTCGTAAACCATCACCAAGGTTGTGGGTTACAATTCTTTTGAGCTCAACATTCCCCCTTTCCTTGGTCTGCACCCAGTCTTCAACATGGATCTCCTTTGGCCATATTTCCCACAATTATTGGACACCTCAGAGATAGCAGAGAAGTTGACACCAACATATATCAACCATGAATGCATGCAACATGAATCAAGTGATCAGATTGTGAAAAAAAATATCAAGGTCACTTGACAACAAAGGATCCAACTTTATCGAGTCATCAAAGTAGGGAAACTCCTCCACCAAGGCAAGTGGCTCACCTAGGGCCAAATTCAACAGAAATTTCCTCATCTAATTGGGGAACTCAATGCAATGTATAAAATTTCTTCCTAAGGAGGGATTATTGATACAGGTGGATATCAGTGGCCACCCAAATTTTCCAACTCGCTCAAAACAGTTGTCTGACAATTTTGAGAATTTACTGTTTTTTGTAGTTTTTAACTTCTAGGGCCATTTTGAGGGCCTAAATGAAGGTTTTTTGGAATTGAGCTTCTCAATTATACTCAAAGGCTCTAATTCAGCCCCTAAAATTAATCTCCTTGATGATACCTTTCCAACAAGCTATCATTCGCCTAAAACAGAGATCGTATGAAAAAGTTACCACCGTGGGAAGTTGATGTACTAACTTACCCAAATGGGGCCCACATGACTTTTAGCAGTTCATCTCCTATGGTTAGGGTTTTGGATGTCTAGGATTTTTGACATTCCTACTTATTGTAAAAATTCCTTCAGAGCCTCATTTTAATAATATTCTTGTGAATGAGCACAATCGTCACTTCTCTTCTCAGAGATAAGCCGCCACCATTCCAACAAGCTTGTTTTCCACTGCATTTTACAGTTTCATCTTATTTCCTTATTGAATAGAAAAACAATTTTAATGTATCTTTTTTATTCTGTGTTAAGGACATTTTAATGATATGTATTGATTTCATTCTTCTCATAAAATCCAGATCAATTTTTCATAGGAATTGATTGAGCACCAGCTCAATGAGTTCAACACCTTGCGACAGGGTGGTCGTATGGTGCCCGAGTATGAGGCTTGATTCATGGAGCTTCCTAGGTATGATCCACATATGAACACTTAGAATCTCAAGGTAAACAAGTTTGTGTTTGGACTTAACGTCAATGTTTGGGCGAAGATGAGGATCCTAATGCCTCAGACGTTGCATGATGTTTTCCAGAAGCCCCTCATAGCTAAGGAAGAGCTGATCAATGAGGGTCAGGGAAGGAATTCTATGCGACTGATGGGATAGGTGGCATCTGGTGCGCAGTAGCATCAGAATCCAGCTAGACATCCATAAGGGTATCAAAATAATTAGAGAGGATCCACATTCACAACACCATGATGAATGATGTCTCGGTAGCAGACTCTCTATAGAGGACCAAAACACCAAAAACAACGTCGTCCACAACAACAACAGTTTAGGCCTTTTTAGCAGAACAAACTAGGGTTTTAGGTTGGTGGGATATCCTCTACTACTTCGTGGACAAGGAGTACTAGGATGAAGACAAGATATTGGACATGTGGAGAGCCACATTGTCAGCGAGATTATCTCGTTGAGAGAGCCAGAGAAGCTGAGTCAGTTGGACACACTATCGTTGGAGATTTTGGGAAGGCCCACCAAATTCATGCAATGGTGAATAACCACTAGCCAAGCACCATTCTACTATTCTCGAGATGTCAAGTACCATCGTTGACCAAATATTTAGTGTTTTGATAAATCATGGTGCGATAGAGAGATTTATTTCTGGTTCAGCGCTAAAATGAATTAAGGTAAAGGAAGTCAAATAGGGTGAGTTTATCTATGTGGAAATGGATTTGAATTCCAAGCATAAGGTTGGAGGAAGGGTTAAAGATTGTAGCCTCAACCTGAGATATTTTGTAATGAAGGTAAACCTATATGTCACATTCTTAGGATCTTATGACATCATGATCGGTATGGACTGGTTGGAATTGCATGATGTGATACTCAACTGTAAGGAGAAACGATTGAGTTTGATTGATGATGAGGGACATAGATGAGTGATCCTGGGAAGAAACCAGGGAGTGTCCTTCAGGTTTGTTTCTTCTCTATAGCTGCAGAAGAGCATGCGCAAGGGATGTAATTTATATGCAATCATAGCTCTAAATGCCAAGGGCGAGGAAGAAGGGATAGAAAACCTTTTGGTAGTACGAGAGTTCACTGACGTGTTTTGAGAGGAGTTATCGGGTTTTCCACCCGAAAGAGAATTGGAATTTACCATCAACTTAAAACCTGGAACCGAACTGATTGCAAGAATACCTTATCAAATGTTAACGCCTAAGTTACAGGACTTGAAAATGAAAATGAAGGAGTTGTTGGACCTAGGACTTATACGTCCAAGTGTGTCACCATGGGGTGCACCTATTATTTTCATATGAAATAAGGATGGGTTGTGGAGACTCTGTATTGAGTACCGTCAATTGAACAAGGAAATGATCAAGAACTAGTATCCGTTGCCATGAATAGACGATTTGTTTGAAAAAATGAAAGGCATAGAAGTGTTTTCAAAGATCAAATTGAGATAAGGATATCACCAGTTATGTATCAAGGAGGAAGACATTCCTAAGACTACATTCAAGGCGAGGTTCAAACATTACGAGTTTACCATTTTACCATTTGGATAGACAAACTCCCCAAGTGTATTTATGAGATTGATGAACGCGGTGTTCCTCGAATACTTGGACAAGTTTTTTCAAGCATTCATTGATGAAATATTGATATATTCTCAAATGAAGGAAGAACGTTACGAACATTTGCGCTTAGTACTACAATTTTTACGAGAAAACAAGTTATATGGGAAACTGTCAAAATTCTCTTTTTACCAATCGAGGATTAATTATTTAAGGCATGTTATCTCCAGTGAAGGTATCATTGTGGATCTAGTGAAGGTAGAGGCTATTATGGAATGGCCTACACTGATGAATGTACCAGAATTAGATAGCTTCATGGGTTTAGCAGATATTATCGATGGTTCATCGAAGGTTTTTCAAAGATAGAAAATCTGATTACAGAATTGCAGAAGAAAAACAAAAAAAAATTATGGACAAAGAAATGCACAAAATAATTTCAAAGGCTCAAGGAGTTGTTGACGACAATGCAGATACTAAAATCCCTCGACATGGCCAAGGAATTTCTAGTATTCATAGACGCATGCAAAGAAGGCTTAGGCGGAGTCTTGATGAAAGACGGTCGACTGATCGCTTACATCTCATGGAAATTAAGAAAGCATGAAGAGAACTACATGACGTGTGATTTGGAGTTATTATCCATTGTGTATGCCCTAAGAGCATGGATACACTACCTCATTAGACATGAATTCCAACTGAAAACATACCACTGTGGTTTGCAACACATTTTTATGCAAAGTGACTTGAACGTGAGACAAAGGAGTTGGTCATAACTTCTTAGCGAATACGATATTGAGATTACCCACATAAAAGGAACCGTGAATAGAGTGGCAGATGCATTGATTCGAAGACCACACACATTTTCAGTAATACCTCTTCAGAATAATCTTCGAGAAAATATTCTAACTATACAGTGCGAAAATGACTAATATAAAGAGGTTAAGGAAAATATCCAACAAGATGCCATGTTGGTACCAAAGTTTGAGGGATTTTCATTGGACAATGACATATTAATGAGGTATAATAACAAGATTTTTGTACCGCCTAATGATGAATTGAGAAGTTGGATCTTAAGAGAAGCTAATAGAGAAATGCACATTGCTCATCCAGGAGTCACAAAGATAAGGGCATACCTTAAGCCCTTGTTCTTCTGGAAAGGAATGAAGGCGTACATAGTTAAATACATGGATAGATGTATAGAATGTTAGCAAGCGAAGGCTGTACATAGACATCTAGCAGGATTAGTACAACCATACGATATTCTAGAATCAAAATGGGAGGTCATTTCTATGGAATTTATTGTGGGGTTCTCGTTGACGGCAAGGAGGCACGACTCGATTTTCATGTTAGTTGAAACTCTAATGAAGAGTGCACATTTTATCCTTATGCGTACGATGTATCATGCGTCGGACATAGCTATATTTTTTATCAGCGAGATTGTGAGATTGCATGGTGTGCCTAAAAGGATCATATCTAATCGAGGATGAGTGTTTATAGGACAATTTTGGACCAGTTTCCAAGAGGCCTTGGGAACCCAACTTAACTGTAGTATATCTTATCACCCTGAGACAGACGAGAAGAAAAAAATAACGAACCAAATCTTGTAGGATATGTTGCATATGTACATGATGGACCAATATAAGTGTTTGGAAGATTTATTTCCACTGGTAGAGTTTATGTACCACAACAACTATCAAAGCACCATTAAGATGGATCCATTTGATTTTATTTACGGGTGACCATGTCAGACGCCTTTGAGATGGGATCGACTTGAGGATAGGGTCCTGGTATGATTATAAGTGATCCAAGAAATGGAAGAACAAATGTAAATGATAAGACAAAGGATTAAAGAAGCACAAGATCGACAGAAGAGTTACGTCGATGCACATCGTGTTGACCATAGTGATGAATTTGGTGATCGAGTCTTCTTACGGGTGAAATCATACAAGAGTTCAATCAAGTTTGGAAAGGGTGCTAAAATATCTCCTAGGTTTGTGGGACCTTTAGAAGTTGTGGAAAAGAAAGGACTTGTGGCCTATCAACTATCATTTCCTGATTCTTTGAGTTGTATGCATGATGTTTTTCATGTATCTATTTTGAGACAATATGTTAGTGATCCTACACATGTGATTGACATGAGTTCATTGCATGTGTCAGAGGAGGGTGCAATAACGAAGGAGACAATATGCATTCTGGACCATCACATTTGACAGTTGTGGCATCGAAAATCAATCAGGTCAAGTTCTAGTGGGAAAATTATAGTCCACGCTTGGCTACTTGGGAGGACACATATGATACGCGCAAAAAATTTCCATATTTATTTGATAGTTAGACTTTTAGATCTTGTCAGATTCTTTATTACTGCATTTATATACTGTAAAAGTTTGGGATGAATTTTAAAACAACGGGGGGTTTATGTAACATCCTACTCTTGTGAGCACATGTTATTGACTTATTCTTGAGGACACTTGCATGTAAGTGATCCGGTTTTAGTATATGTTGTTTGTTTTGCTGATGGAATCTTATGATGATGATGATGTATTATGATGTTATTTTATTGGATATCTATGTATTAGCATATGTTATTGACGATTTTCCCTTGAGTGTGCATGACACTTGAAATATTGAGGATTTCAATGACATCAATGGACATCCTTGGACTCTGGATCGAGTCAGGGAGTTGATTGTATTGGTTTGAGTATTTTATTTATGCATATGTGACATATAATTAGGTATATTATGATGTTGTTTATGGATCATTGACAATTTTTCATTGATGGATGTAGGATGACGATTGATTTCTAATCAAACTCACATAAGGAGTAAAGGGGCCATGCACAACAACTAGATATTGAGCGAGAAGTGTGGAAGCACGCCTGTCACAACCTACTAGCACTCTCGTCGTGGCTCAAATTGTAGGTTAACGATTACCTAGTTCTAGAGATCCACTATGCCATGAGGGAACATAGAGACAGTTTCTCACGAAGATTCTAAGAGGCATGCAATAAGGCATGGTCCTTATTCCTTAGAGGCCCTTAGTCTCTCACAAGGTTGCTTGAATGGATTATTGAGTCCAAGGGTTGGAAAGATAACAAAACTAGTCAAAGGTGAGTGGTACCCTTGGAGCACGTACTGCATCTTGAAGGGAATGTCGCGTAATTAAAATTTGAATAAAATTTGACTTGCACCCTTGGACTACTCAGTGCGTCTTGATGGGCACATCACGGTATTTAAAAAAAAATGAGTCAATGAATCTAGGTGGCCTAGAAAATTTTGAGCGAATGTTAAACCTTATAAAATCTTGAGCAACTACTAAATTAATTAATTGATTAATTAACTAACTAAATAATGAATTTATTAATCCTAATCCCTAAGGGTCTAAGCTCGTGAAAATAAAAATTTAATTAAGCCTAAGACTAATATTTGTGAGAAGACTAAAAAATAATTTATAAATTAAATAATGAGGGGTGAAGTAAATCAATTTATGAAATCAAAAGATAAAAATAAAACAAATCTAAAGAGTGATTTAATACACTTTGTGTTGATTAAGGTTGGTTGTCATTGATGTCAACCCTTGAAGAAAGACCCGTAGCACAAAGGTTTGGGTAATGGACCCAATAGTGTTTGATGTAAATATGACTCATTATT
>JZKD02S1201320.1:1634681-1651595 GCA_000966675.3 Picea glauca
ACTCTCTACCCATCATGACCCACCTCTGTCTTGCTACATACGGTAAATGGACTCATGTCAGGTGGTTTTGGCTTAACCAATCTCCATGTCTCATCTCCCATGAAACTGCTCATACTTTGAAGGTGATCTCTCATAAATATGTGTTGCTACAAAGGAGGGGCATCTACATTCTCCTCGAAGTGTGTCTCCTCCCTGCACATCAATACACCCCTCTGGATCTCACTGTAAACCTCTGCATGTCTCTATGAGTCATCACTCACCACTGTATTCTCTTGTATACTCAGGCAGTCCCCTGTATACCCCTGCAACATCATGGATCCTGGGTGTATTACTAGATCAACCTCTACATGATGGTCAATCCCTCTCGGGACACAAATGGAAGTATCATCAAAACTGCCCCTGGTTATGGAGCCCCCATGTGTAGGTGAGTTCCTGACTATCTCAAAGACCCTCTCATGTGCCTCCAAATCGTAACTCTCCATACTCATCAGTGATATTGGGTACTCCTTATGCACATCCATCAACTAGTGCTCCTTTGCTAGACCACCAACATCCTCACTAACTCTCAGTTTCCCCGCTAAGTGGTGTGACTCTTGATCACAGTCATGCTGAGGTGTCAGCTCACATCTCTCACTGCTAGTGTTAGTCTAGATAGTGTCAACTCTGGAATCCTCCAAAACCCTCTATGCAGAAGATATTGTGATGAATTGTCCATTGTATACTATGTTGTTGGGTCCTCCTGTATGCCACTGCACTCCATCACTAGGTGTTATCTCTCTCTGAATCACATTGTATCATATATGAGAAGTCGTATCCTCCTATGCACTCATCCTACTACTATCATTTGCTCCTAGATCCCATATAGATGTATCGAACACGTTCTATGGTCATCCTGACCAATAAAGAGTGCATCCTCCTCACTGCAGGTTGATCCTAGAAGTAAGTGCCCCATCAACATGTCAGTCTCCACAATCTTCTCAACTAATGGAGTCTCCAAAAGTTGCGACTCAATCTCATCATGTTGATCTATAAGTGTAGGATCAACTATCTACACATCCTATGTCTCCTCCTGGATCTTTGGATCCATGCATCCATGGTGTGCATCCCTCACACAAGGATCCTCCATCATATTTGACATGCCACTGATATCCTCCTGTGACGTGGCTATCATGGATGTTTGAAAATATGACAGATGTGTCACGACCACCATAGGAGGTTGGTCATTTGTAGGTGCTAACGCATGTGAGTCCTCACTAGTGCCACCACTCTGCTGGGGTGTAAGGTCATCAACACCATGTGATATTTGTGTTGAAGTACTGGTGCTATCATCCTGTCCACCCGACTGTCTATCTACTATACAAGGGTCACTATCCTCTTCAAGTGTGCTAAAATAATCATCCTCTGTGAAAGAGTCACTATCACTAGTCCCTGTGCAAGAGTCACTCTCATTATCAGACTACTCCACATACACATCAATTGATCCATCCTTGCATGCCTCATCATCACTATCATAGTGCACCTCAATAATATGCTTCTTACCCTTACCCCTACACCCATTATCTGGTTCCCAAGGCACCTTGCAACTATAGAAAAGTTGTGTGTTCCTAATGGGTGTTAGTTTTCTAATGGGCGTGGGGTTCCTCCGGAAGGCTGATATGATTTCCTCCCTTTCCTTGAACCAACACGCAATCTTCTTTTTTCTCCAACTAGGATTTTTATAGGATAGGAACCATTGGAATGTTATTAGCCCTTTGAAATTATTGATGGTTTCATATTCCCTCTCACACTCCTCAATCATGTTAACAATATCCATCTCCTCTTATGGAAGACCACTCTATGGCTCTGCATGCATGTTCTAATTCCCACTGGCTGGCAGGAATCTAAGCTTTGATACCACTGTAATGTTCCCAAGCCAAGATGCAAGGAACATCACGGTTTTGGGTGTCTTTTAAAACTTTTATTGGTTGTGGTATTTGGTCAAACACTTTTATTACAGTGATCCTTTAGGTTACACTTAGGGTTATAATTATGGTTTATATGTGTGTTTGCAGTAACAAACAACGAGATACAATCATGGAACATACCTCAACCATATGCAAGATCAACAACATGATAGACAAGACAAAACTTCTCAAAACTACTTTTATTCATAAATAGAAGAACCTGCTACAATGAGAAGGTTGATCTGGAATGCTCAACAGATTGCTCCAATAAAGAATATAGAAGCTTCTACAAAACGCTCCAATAGAAGATACTATATGCCTCCGAAGGCCAAATAATCACTGAAGACCAATGCAAGAGTAGATCTGGGTTGTAAGAAATGCTAACTCGCCAAGCTGGAAGATGCCACGCCCTGCTGAAACCCTGAAGACCCTCAATAATTAGGACCTACTATCAAAGACCTCCAAATTCTATGCAGAAGATGTCAAACTATAGATCAGGATGAGTAGAATCCCCTCCTAAAATCTCAAACTGAAATACCAAGGGAAACTCCTCGAAATGGTGAATCCTCCAATGGAGTTGCACCCTCCTAAAACTATCAAACCCTATAATTTCATCCCTGATGAAGGAGACCTCCATATTCTATGTTGAAGATGTCGAAATACAGATCAAGATGAGCAGAATCCCCTCTTTAAATCTTAAACCTAAATACCAAGGGAAACTCCTCCAAATGTTGAATCCTCCAATGGATTTGCACCCTCCTAAAACTGTCAAACCCTATAATTTAGGCCGTAATGAAGGAGGCCTCCAAATGCCCTAAAACTTGCTAGAAATATAGATCGGGACACTGCAAGTCACTATGTGAAGTTTCAGGATCACATTTGAAGTATAACCCCTTCAAACTGAATAGATCTGAATCTCCAAAATGTCCTGCTCTCCAATTTGTCCAATTGCTCTAGAAAATAATCAGTTCGATAGAACACTCTCAAGAGGCACTAGAAATCATGGACAAGGCCCTGCAAGTAAAACCCAAGTGCTCAAATCTCCAAGGGATCCCTCAAACGCCCGCAACGAACCTTCCTTCAATAAATGGTGTGCCACCCATGATGGAAACCACTAATGGTGCACCCTCCTTCTCTTCATGTGCCTATGGTTGGTGTAGAACCCTCCTGCACTAAGTAGATATGGAACTAGAATGGTGTGGGAGAGTATTTAATCTTCGAGACCAAGATTGGGACAAGCTAGGTGGAATCTTTCACCACTGAATCATCCTCTATGGTTTGTTAAGTCAAAACCCTCAAAAGCCCCAAGAGATCGGCCCTCTAGCTAGAAGCCAGATATAAAAATGATAGACATACATGAATGAATGAGTAGAGGCCCTTGCCTTTAATTTATACTCCTTGCTCCCCTTGTCCCTCCAAAGTGACTTTCATTTTATTAATATTTAATTAATTAATTAAATTACTTTAATTAATTAATTAACCTTTTTACCTCTGAAAAACACCTTATCTCTCCTTGTGGCTTTCCTAGCCACTGAAAGTCACTTCTCATCATCCTATCCTATAGTGATGTTTCTCCCAATTCCAATGAGCTATTACACTGAGAGTTTCCTCCAAGTATAGTGCCCAAAATGACCTCTTTGGTGAATTTAATTGACTTATAGCTAAAAATACTGAAAACCCTTGAAATTGCCGGAATGCCATGGAACCAAGGCCAATATCTGCGGAATGGATCATAATGATGAAATAGAATTAGTAATGAAAGATGGACCCCACAATGCCTCTAAATAACCCATGTACTCGCTATTACATCCATCTGGCTACTCTGGTCATCATAAACCTCTGCACTGTGATGATTTCCCAAAGTGGGGACATTACAAAGTTTAATATGTCAATGCAATTAACCAGGAGAATAGGTAAGGGCTCATGGATATTTGGTATGAAATTGCAATTGTAGTTTATGTTTTTTATGTGAAAATTGTCATACTTTTATTCTTTGAACTTTTGAAATTTTTGATTGTGTAAAAGTATTGAAAATTATGATGTTCTTAGATCCATGAAAAAAAACTAACAAAAATACATATATTACATAATATTTAAATGACTGAAAATAAATTTTAAAAAATAACTATCATAAAAATTTACTTTACTGTTAGGAATTACTATGAAATCTATACTTTTATTTCCCTCAAGTACTATCCATATTATCTTTCTAGTTAAGAAAAAATTTACCATTGCCTAGTAGGTTTTTCAGTAATAGGCTTGTTACCATCAAAGATGTTTACTGAAATTGTCATAAATTATTGTTGAACATTATTCCATAGTGGTAATTGTTACAGGAAAATCCCCCTATGGATAAGTGGATTTCCTCTTGAACCCTAAATATCTAAGATCAAGACAAAAAGGTGCTAACATTGTTCACTGACATCCTTTTAAACCTAGCTAAGTCAATCAAATAGAGAAAAGGAAGAAAATGTATGTTTGTCCTTGTTCCAGTCCGAGTTGAGCTCCGATCTCCAAGCTCCTCGACAAGTCCTGCAAATCAATAACAACAAAGATAAAAAAACTTCTTATTCTACCATGATTAATCCAAAACTAGATCAATATATGAAATACAAGTTCATGTAGCATGTAGACATACACAACGTTGAAAGAAAGAGGCCAAGCACATAGATATTAATGAGAACAACAAAGAATACTTACAGAACTTTGATGAAGGTGCAACAACCTCTCTCAGCTCTCCTTGTCCAACCCTTTTCTTAATAATCCACAATCAAAATGATGATGCCTTACTATTCATCTCCCTTATGAGATCATAATTTTGATGCCTCTAAACTTCCATGTATACCACTTATGAGATCATAAGTTTGGTATCTCTAAAACTCCATCTTCTTTTCACCATGAGAAGGCCTCCTTATATAATATTGGAGAGACCCAACCACCTTAGAGATTCTTGGGATAGGTTGAAGATCTTTCTCCATCATTTGTGGATCCTCCCTAAGAATATCCAGCGTTGACCTTAGATTTGAATCCAACAAACTCCATAGTTGAGGGGGATTTTTCCCTGATTTTTCTCAACATTCAAAGATCTCTTGAAAAATCCCAGCGCTATCTCAAAAGGGTACACAGAGTGTTGCAACGCTCCTCCAAAGAAGGCTAGGGAGCATTGGCACTCCCTGACAGTGGTTAGGGGAGCGCTGCCCAAATTTCTATAAAAAGGCCCAACGGTCCCCTAGAAGGGTGCACAGGGTGCTGGAATGCTCCCCCAAAGAAGGCTAGGTAGAACTGACACTCCCTGATAGTGGGTAAGGGGGCGCTAGCCTCCAAAATTGACTTTTGAGTGGTTTCTTCCATGGAAAAGGTTTTGTACTCCTCATCATATTATTTCTCCCTCTTAAACCAGTCTTTGAAGGTGTCTTAACTGTCCTTATGATGTCATTAGAGACACAACATAGGAAAGATGAAAGTATGATGTTTGCGACACTTGCGACCAAAATCTGACACTTGCAACACTGACAATGATGACAATTGGTCATCATTGAAGTGAGTAATTTTGATGTGTAATAGATTTCCCCCCAAAGTGTGAAGTTAGAAGACGTAATGATTGAAGTACTTTGTAGAGTTTTCCGTCAAGGGTATGGATGCATAGCACTTTGGAGAAGCTGCACACAACCATCAAAAAAATATTATGATATGTTTCAAACCCAAGGAAGACATACCTATGCTTGGGTGACAAAGACTTTCAAGGTATGGCCACCATAAAATACACTATGGATCCATAATTATATTGACAAAAAGGTATATCCACTGAAGATACAATGTGGATCTATACTCCTATGACCTGAACTAATCGTATCCACGAAGAATACACAGTGGATCTACAAGACGAAAAGACATAGCCACAACCAATACAAAGTGGATCTATCTAACAATATATGTGTCAATGTTCAAAAGAAACTTCGTCGCAACCTAGGCAAAGTACATATAAGACTGATGACTCAACCCAGGGTCTTCTGACATGGGTATTGAAACAGGAAATTTGTGTTGGTTGACTCTCGAGGCAGATACTTCCCTTGAACACTAAGGCACAACAAAAAAAACATGACATGGACCAAAACATGATGATGCAGTGCATACTGTGACTTTCGTCGAGTGACCCAAAGGAGTAAATAAAATCAGAGGATTGGTTCAGGGCAGAGGTTCAGTAGAAAAATGCATGCAAATAAAAAGTGTCATGTTCAAGGGTGACCATAAGAGTGACTTTTAATGTTCGCAAAAACTATTAGTCTTGCTTCCTTCAATTCCCCCCCCCCCATCCAGATAGACAAGTACCTATTTTTAATTTAAGCAGCTCGAGGATGGTAACACATGCTCGATATAACTCACCTTCGATAAGTACCTCTTCCTTTGTTTAACAAACTGGAAGAAGTAAGGATTCGGTCTCATATGGGTTATTCAATGTATGATTTGTTTAACGAGTCCAGAAAAGGTAAACTCGGTGATTTTTCATTTTTAGAGAGTCTGAAAAGAACTTAAAGATGACTCCAGTGTTTCCCTTTTTTGTAATTTTAGTCTCTCGAGGCCGAAAAAGTGATAAACTACCACTCAAAAGACGCCCTTTCAACCCTTTTAATGCGTGTGAAAGGAAGCATGATCACTCAACAATCTTTTCATGTTTAGCGATTTTGAAAAGAGCTTAAAGGAGACTCCAAGGGGTTCCTTTTTCGTATAACCTTTACGAGTCTGAAAAAGTGATAAAATTATACTCAGTTACATTCTCATGTTTTTGTGAGCATGAGAAAGAACAAATACTAAGCTCGGTATGCGCCCATATTGAAAGGCTAGTGGATTAACTCCAGAATGATAATCAAAGGCTGGAGACATGCCCCCCAAGCTTCAATTCATTCACCTACTTTGAGGTTGTCACCAATTTCTGTACTAGATGGAGAAAAAGGATATAGATGGATGAAAAGAAGGTTCAAATACAAGACCTAATGAAAGACTTGACTCGACATCTATAAGATCTAGCAAAAGACTCGACCTGATAGGAGAGGTGATTGTTTCATTTTTTAACAAGCTTGACATAAGAAAAGAACTATGCTCAAGGCTTCGGGTTCAATCCTAATATCTCTCTTTCATTTTTTATCGAGATTTCCAGATAGAAGAGAAACTATTCTCGTAGCCTCTGTTTCATTTTTTTAACGAGTTTTCCACAAAGAAGAGAAACTATGCTCATGGCCTCTTCTTGATCATGGCTTCCAAGAGGATAACCCTCTGGAAGGACACCATGTTAAGGGACAAATCTCGGTCATGGCTTCCAAGAGGTCTTCACTGGATGGAAGAAGAATGCTACGGAAGGAACACATGTCGAGGTCTGTGATAGGGGTAAGGATATCAAGCTCCAATAGCCCTACTGAATAAATCACCATGTAAACTACCAAATCCAAGTCATCAAAAGTTGAAGTCATGAGAGATAACACCACATAATTAACTTGTGGAAGGGATGATACCTACCGCATATAAGAACCATTTAGGGAGTTCATTGGGTTGATGGTCAAGTCAGGGCCAACAAAAAAAAGTTGATCAATAGTCACCATTCTTCCATCATGTGGGAAAGATATCACACAAAAAAAAGTGGACATAATAGCTTTCAGGGCATAGGCATAATCTCTCCCAAGGATTAAATCGAAATCCAAGGGGTGTTCGACTACCATAACATCAATAAAGACAATTTTCCCTCCCAAAGTTATGGGAAACTGAGGAAGGATCCCTAAAGGGTGATTGGTTCTTCTGTTAAAAGTGAACAGAGTCTGGGTAACCGACACAAGTTGAGGATAACCCAGATCTTGCCAAGCAATAGAGGATAAAATACTAACGGACGAACCTTCATCTATCAGTGTCTGAGGAATGGCCCGACCACAAACCTGTACTATAATCTTGAAAGGAATGTGAGAGGGAAGACGAGGTCTAGTTAGTGTACCCCAATCAAAAAGGATGGCCTCATTACTTGGAGGGGGTTTCACAGGAGAGGGAGGAATTCCCCCCAACACAGTAGATTATATATCAACTAGAAAAACATGGGTAGTATCGGGTTTACTCTCTAGAGGAAGAGTAGGATTGATTGATAACGACATCAAATCAACCATTTGGGTTTCATTCTCCAAGGGGAGAATGGGGTCGACAGGTGGAAACTGATCGATCGCTTAGGTTACACTCTCTAACGGGAGAGCGATATTGACAGAAGATGGGATCAAATCAACCACTTTGTCAACTAGTTCAACTAAGGACGTGACCATATTGATGACATGATCAACTAGACTAACCGATGAAGGGACTTGAGAAACCACTTTGGCACTCATTAGAGGAGGAGTGGGATTGACCATGTTGCCACCCTCTAGAGGAGGAGTGGTATTGACCACATTGGCACTCTCTATAGTAGGATTGGGATTGACCGATGATGGGACTGGATCAGTCACCTGGGTTTCATGTTTCAGACAAAAAGTGGAGCTGATCGATGACGGAACTAGATCAACTACTTTGGTTAGTGGTTCAACCAAGGATGAAACTAGATTGACCACCTAATCAATTGGACTGACTGGGTATGGAACCAGATTGACCATTCTATCAACTAATGATGGGTTGGGGGAAATCTTACAATAACCAGTTGGAAGTTGAAGCTTTTCCAAAAGAGAAGAAGCCTCGTCCATATGAGGACAAAGGTGAGAATAATGATCACCTTCACATAACATGCAAGGAAACTTGACAGTTGTCTTATTCTTACCAACCTTAATGTCACTAATTGATGGGGTGTCACCAACATGCCTAGCAGAGGCCAATGATGTGGAGGACCACATTTTTGAGACATTGGGAAGACTAGGGCAATCCCTCAGTAAGTGGTCACCCTTACAAATACTGCAAGGGAATTTGGGTTTTAGATTCTTCGTTTTAATCTTGTTGACCTCATCAACACTCCTAGTACTATTAACAATAGTTGTTCCTTAGATCCAATATCTTATATAGTTGGAGGCTTGGTCCCTTTCTGGTTCTTCTTCTTCTCTTTATGTTTCTTCTTCTTCTTATCAACTTGGATACTCTCTTTAGAGATTTCACTAGGCGAAGAAGGATAAATGGAAGGAGACCTAATGGACGAAGAAGGAGAAAGGTCGAAATGAGGTTGATGTGTGGTTGGTATGCTTACATCTGAAGCACCTGCATTCAAGATCATCGGAGTGGAAAAAAACCATATCGGTTAACCAATTGTAAGACCTAGAAGGCTCAAAGTAGAGGACCAATGTTTCCATAATAAGGAAAAACAAAGGGTTCCCCTGGCAAAGGGGTTCCTTCATTGGTCATTCCAAGAATTGACGCCATAAAAATAAAGATCCAACCTAGATTCCGCTAGGGAGAACAAACAACACATGCTAAAAATATAGTAAGCAAGCAAGCAAACAAAACCTTCTCACAATGATCACACTAGTTGGTGATGAAATCAAACATTGTGGGAACAAGGTAAGAAGGGGCTAAGATAGAGCGGGTGGAAAAGTTATGCTGACGACCTGCTTAATGGACTTACACCCTGTTGCAAGATCCCACACATAAAAGTGAGTATACCCTCCAAGGAGCCCGAGTGAGTCTAGACAATGTTGATTCCAGGTACCATGAAGACTTTCCCCTCCATAGTCACCTTGTGTAAATACCCTAAAGATATAGGCCACTAAGTTTACCAACTGCAACAATGATGCTTGGGGAAACAATCGACAGTCTGATTCATGTGCAAGGGTAGGGTATCTAACTCGAAATCAACTTGAAAGGATTCCACTCATCATTGTGGTTATACCTTCAAGTGACCCCCATAATACATGCAATCTCTACACCAATACCAACAAAGTAGGGTGAGTAACTTTGCTAGTCCCCATGCGACCTCAGGTTTGACCCTTGTGTGAGAAGGGCTTCCCAGGACAAAATGTAGCAATTGGATTTCACCTCTCCCTAACACAAGATCCTATGTTTGTTTGCAGCTTTGGAAAGTTATCGTTCACACCTATTCCAAATCCCTACAACTAATCTAATGTAGGTTTGCTACCAGAAAATGTAAAAATGTCTAATCAATTTTAGTTTAGTGCTTGATTTTTAAGGTTGTTGTTACTCAAAAGGAAAATGCCATGGAAAATATGGTGTTTTGACCGACTCGAAAGTTATGCAAAGAGATGAATATGCAATATTTGCATTTCGATGAAAGATATGCTACGAGAAGGAGAAAACATTTATCATTCTAGATGCACAATGTCCCAAAATGAAAAAAAACATGCAATTCCTCTACTTCAAATGAAAGCTAGTTTCACTACCCAAAAGTAAGAATGCATTTATCTTCCTTGTTTCATTATGATGTATACAGAAAGTAAATACAAAACCTTCAATGTTCCACTACTTTCAATCGGGAGAAAGAGTCCTATGCAGATGCAAAAGACACGAAGCAAAATGGCTACAAACAAAGCATGCACTCAAGGAAGTGAGGTATGAAGGAAAACAAGTAGAAACTTGTTCCGAAAAACAATGACACCATCAAGGATTCTACAACCAATCAAACATTCAAGGAAGACAACAAATGAAGAGAAGAATCCAAGAAATGATAGGGAGAAAAAGAAACCACTCAAAACTGTCCCGACAAAACATGCAGCTAGAAAAGGAAATTTCACATTTATGAAAAAGGTTTCAAGATCCAATAAATATAAGAGGGAGTGATAAGAATCAAAATCCATCAAAAACCAATCCAAACAACTTCACAAACCAACCACAAACTCTGGGTAAAGAGATCTGCAAAACAAGCTGCAAAAGACTGAGCAAAAGAAGGCAAAAACTCTCAAAAAAGAGACTAGCACTCCCCCATAAGGGTGCACAGAGTGTTTCAACACTCCCTATGAAACTATATGGGAGTGATGGTTCTCTGGTATAGCTTACAGGGGGGCGTTGGTCCTCCCAGAAACTCAAAAAAAGAGCCAAAAACCATGCAAAAACTCACCCAGAATGCATGAAAATTGGTGAAATTGCTAGTGAAGGTAGGAGAAGGTTAATGGATGATGAATAAAATTGATCTAAAATGTGGGAAAAGGGCAGGGACAAACAAATTAAATACGAATAGGAGTCCTTCCCCAATGGATTCGCCAATTTATGTTACAAGAAAATCCCCCTACGAACAAGTGGATTTCCTCTTGAACCCTAAATATCTAAGATCAAGATAGAAAGGTGCTAACGTTGGTCATTGACATCCTTTTAAACCTATATAATTCAAACAAATAGAGAAAAGGAATAATATGTATATACATTTTTCAATGTTTGTTCTTGTTCTAGTCCGAATTGAGCTCTGATCTCCCATCTCCTCGACAAGTCCTCCAAATCAGTAAAAACAAAGACAAAACAACTACCTATTCTACCATGATTAATCCAAAACTAGATCTATCTATGAAAGACAAGTTCATGTAGCATGTAGACATACACAACCTTGAAAGAAATTGGCCAGGCACATATATATTAATGAGAACATCAGAGAATACTTACAGACCTTTGATGAAGGTGCAACAACCTCTCCTAGCTCTACTTGTCCAACCCTTTGCTCAATAATCCACAATCAAAATGATGTTGCCTTATTTTTCATCTCCCTTATGAGATCATAAGTTTGATGCCTCTAAACTACCATGTATACCACTTATGAGATCATAATTTTGGTATCTCTAAAAATCCATTTTCTTTTCACCATGAGAAGGCCTCCTTATATAATCTTGGAGAGACCCAACCCCATTAGATATTCTTGCGATAGGTTGAGGATATTTCTCCATAAGTTGTGCATCCTCCCTAAGATCCAACCTTGAACTCAGATTCAAATCCAACAAAATCCAGAGATGAGGGGGATTTTTCCTTGATTTTTCTCAACAATCAAAGATCTCCTGAAAAATCCCAGTGCTCCCTCAAAAGGGTACACAGAGTGTTACAATGCTCCCCCAAAGAAGGCTAGGGATCGTTGGCACTCCCTGACAGTGGTTAGAGGAGCACTGCCCAAATTTTCTCTAAAAAATCTCAATGCTCCCCTGGAAGGGTGCACAAGGTGTTGGAATGCTCCCCCAAAGAAGGGTAGGGAGCAATGGCACTCCCTGATAGTGGGTAGGGGAGTGCTGGCCTCCAAAATTGACTTTTGAGTGGTTTCTTCCATGGAAAATTTTTTGTACGCATCATCAAATGATTTCTCCCTCTTAAACCAGTATTTGAAGGTGTCTTAAGTGTCCTTATGATTTTGTTAGAGACACGACATAGGAAAGATGACAGTATGATGTTTTTGACACTTGTGACATTTGTGACCAAAATGAGACACTTGAAACACTGACGATGACGACAATGGGTCATCATTGAAGTGATTAATTTTGATGTGTAATAGTAATAAGCCATTGCTATTGAAGTTTTCTGTGATAGTCCCTTCTTCTTATTCATTCTTTTTGACAAGTGTTTATCCCCACTATTACACTTTTAGATTCCACTTTATGTGTGGCTTATGCCTTATTCCAAATATATTCCTATAATATTTTTGTAACAGTTGTAAAAGACTGTATCTTTAGCGACAACAAGATTAACTATTTTTTTTTTAAATGGTGCTTTAAAAAAGTCAAAGTATACCCTCTAATAATAGTTTCTCCTTGTTGAAAAATCCCATAATTATGGTAGTATCACCAACATGAGGGATACAAGTGAGAAAATCAATTCCACAAACACCATTACAATAATAAACAAAGCTATATGTAATACAAGTTAATGCATATAGAACATTATATTATATTAATGTATTAATGTATAAGAGTTAGTAACTTTCTAGTTTTTCATAGTTATATTGGTAACGGGGAAAGATGTTATTCTTTCCACCTTGGTTGGTTATCACTTTGTGACATGTTTTCTCTTAGTGAGTTATATAGGGTTTACCCTAAGTACTATTCCTGGAATGAGGGGAAGTGCACCATACTTGGAATAAGGTGAAGTGCCTAAGTAGTTTATCCTCAAACATATTACCTAGAAAAAAAACATTACCCTAACACAAAGATTTCTTAAGCGCCACTTACTCAATCTGATACTCTTTTAAATACCATACTATGGAAGAGTATATATGTGTCCAACATAACTAGATTTTCCAAATAATTGTTTCATCAATGTTAATAGTTAATGCAATTTTTTTTTATTTAGTTCCAAGGGAACTCTTGTAAGTTGTGCATTATTTTCTTGTTCTTTTGAATACGTTATAATTCTTAGTCAATTTAAGGGGTTAGTTCAACTAGTCCTCTCCAATGTTGCCAAAAAATTGGTTAGTTATCTACTAGAAAGTTCCTAGTTCAAATCCCTTAGGATTTATGAATACCATGTATTAAATGGGAGAGTAAAATTTTTTCCACACAACAAAACTATATTTAAATGTAATTTTTTCAATCTAATTGTACACATATAAATACCTTAAACTATGGATTAAGGTAGACACAATATATTAGCACACTAACAACCTATTGAAATACCTCAACCACCCACTAAAATAGGAGCTATCTAGCTAGAAGGAATCTCTCATATCCTAAAAAAATAGAATAAAAATATTCACATAAAGACGAACTCTACCTCACAATCTTATCAATACACTTAAACCACAAACTTTAATATGGTCAATTATCTCCCTTAAGGCAATGATGACATACTCATTCCAACACTCCCCTTAATGAGTACTTGTCTCAATATTTATTAGGTCACATCTTCATCAACATCCAGTCTTATACAACATATGCTCCTCTAGAAACTAAAGATACTTCTTATCAACAAAGTTTGAATTTTGGTTCAACTAGGATCTTCCTTCTTCTAGAAATCACCAATTTGTAGAATTCCATTTAAATGAACAACCATTCACCAAAATATGTGGGTACCTAACAATTACAATTCTCAATCTACTAGGAAATATTTCAGGTACATGTCTCATTCAACTTCTTGACTAACTAATACATGTCCCTTAAGTCTTACCCCATTTTGACACACATAACAACATGTATATGGGTTTCTAGTCCCATAACATCACCCTAATAGCACAACTAGCATATCATCCAGTCATAGAGCATTCAACCAACACATGGGCCACTCCTCTAAATACCACAACCAACATATGGTCCATTCATAGAGAATTAAACCGAGACATATCCCACTCTTCCAAGTATTAACAAATCCTTATATAAGTGAGTGATCTCCCCTGTTAGGGAAATATAATACGTGCTCACTTTAGGGACTCAACTCAACTATTCCATGTTGACATGCATCAACTACTCTCATCCTCAAGAAAGATCGAATAGCCAATTCAAATTAAGTTCCCAAGTATGAGGATGTACATATGTATTTCCTAGTTAAGTTGAACTCACATAATCATCATAGAATCCAAACCTTGTAGCTTTGGTACACCAAGAAAACTATTAGCTAGAACATACCAAGAAAATTATCAATCTCAACTTGGACACACCAATCCATTTAATACTTATCTCAGACACACCAAGTAATTCTCATACAATTGGTGTCATTTAACCAACAAACCTCTAGAGATTTTCATTCATTGTGATCCATTTACCAATCATCGACACACACTAAGATAAAAATAAAAATGAACCATATTTGTGTATATTTGGGCCTTCTATGACACACATAGAAACTCAAAATCTAGAACAACACTACTAATTTCTCTATAACTCTAGTCCAAGAACACCATATCCTCCCTAACTAGTCCAAAATCAATATATTCTCAAGCATAACACATAGCACTCCATGAATTTCATGGATCGATTAGCACGATTTCATGCCTAGTGACTCTATGCTCTAGTGGATATAGCAAAAGAGGAATAGTGCCATGCACAACACCAAATTTTAAAGGGCATGCCAAATGGACAACACGGTCAACAAATTGAGAATAGATCCTATGCACTGAGCAATGAAATAGATCTACACTCACACGAGCATATCTACACTCGCTCGTCTCACAATATCTTCTTACCAAGAAATTAATTTCCCCCCATTGTGACATACCACAGTCCTTGGCTTTTTCCTCCATGAAACCTTCCACCATAGTGAAAACATGTTTGGATGGCGTTATGCTTCACTTTTAAGCATATAGGATTTGTCAAATAAAAGATCAATTCAATTCATGGCGCCCACGGACCGCTCGGTTTGTCCAAATGTTTTCAAGTTAAACCTTATACACTAATACATAATCATTCGTAGAAGCATTCTACTCTCTTGAGATACACTAATTCTATATTTATAGAGGATTATAAATGTTGAAATTCCACGATCATGGATCTCTTTCCTGGATTTTTGATATGTTGTAGTAAAGGGGATTATATATCTCTTTCATGGATTTTTTATACTTTGTAGTAAAGGGGAAAGTAAGAATTGTTTCCATTCAACACAACACACAACTGTGTTTATGTGATTTATTCAACCAATAATTATATACATATAAATACATCAAGATTTGGTTTAAGATAAATTCATTATCTTCAAACATTAACAATTTAGAGAATATTTTAAATACACGCCAAACCAAGAATTGACTAGTTGAAAAGAATATCTCATATTCAAGTAAATATAACAACTTTCAAAATTTTAAAATAAAACTCTTCATATAAAAACAAATTCTACCTCACAATATGACCAACCCAATTACAACCACACTTACTGATGCAAGGATTTTTCAGCGATTTTCCGAGGATCATAACTTTTGACTCAGTTATCCATTTGGGATGAAATTTTATGGGGATTTGTGATTTATCTGAATGAACATTGTTTCAAAACTTTTCAGGGGCAAATTCCTTCATATAAGGCCTCAAATTGGAGTTTTAGTGTTTTTATGAGAATTTTTAATTTTTCAATTATCAATTATTTCTTAGTTCATGAGCTTAATCAGAAAAGAGAGTTGACAAATAGTTTCATTCCAGTTATCTCTTAGTTAGTGGTCATTTTTAGAGTCATGCGAGAATTTTCTAAAAAATAGTTGTTTTCTAAAATTAGTTGTTTTCGAAAATCCCAAATAGTAGTTATAAGGGGTTGAACTTTCATTGTAATAGTTAGGATGGAGAAGGAATATAATAGAGTTATTTTTTCATTCTCTTGTGTTTTCATGGTTTATTTCATCTTGTGAATGAATCTCAGGCTTTGTCTACATCATTTGGTATCAAAGCGAGAAATGGATGGGAGGGAATGAGGAAGAGCAGGTCTTGCTCAGATGCGCAAAGTTATGCAAAACCTCCAAAGGAAAGTAGCAGATCTTACAAGCATGTTGTCTAATAAAAGAATGATACAAACAGAAGTTTCTAATGAGGAGACAAACTAAGGAAATGTAGATCAACAGATAGAACGCGAAGAAGAATATGAAGAACACGAAGAAGAAAAATTAGAGCATGTGTATTTTGAAGAAAGGATGCTCAGGGCTCTATAAGGGAGAAATGATAAGATCAATATGGAAGTTTTAGAATATGCAGAGAATCTTAAACTAGAGGAGTTAGTAGATTGGTTGAACGCTATGGACAATTTTTTTGAATGGCAGCCTATGCTAGAGGAAAATAAGGTGAAATTTTCATGCACCAAGATGAAGGGTCATGCCATGATCTCGTGGGATCACGTGCAAAAAGACAGAGTAGAAAAATCCAAAGAAAAAATTAATACCTGGAGGAAGACGAAAAAAAAGTTGCGAGAAATTGTTTTGCCTCTAAAGTATTCCCAGACCCTTTTTCATAGATTTCAAAACTTGAAGAAAAAACTGTCCACCGTGGAGGAACTCACAAATGAGTTTTATCATTTTTCCATTCACGTGGATCACTAGGAAATTGATGAGTGATTGGCTACAAGGTATGCAAATTTTTTAAAATTTTCTATTCAATATGAAGTAAGCATGCATATAGTTCGCAATGAGAAAAAGGCATAT
>JZKD02S1201320.1:1667187-1684311 GCA_000966675.3 Picea glauca
CATCTAGTAGAACCCACAAAAAAATCACTCCACATATAAACCATAACTTGATGGAACCATAGATACACACACACACACATATATATAAGGAAAAAATCTTGGGTGAACCAAAGGAAAACCAAAGGCATGTCACAACTTGATGGACCCATAAACACATAAATACATACATATAAGGAAAACATTTGGGGGAAACCAAAGGCATGCTTCACCACAGTGATGGATGAAATCTATTAAATTAGTTGCATTAATTTGGCCTTGATTAATGAAACTAACCTAGGAATATTTGATCTAGGCAGTTTTTTGTTGGAACAAAACTAGCCATTTATGCAACAACATTAACAAGTGTTAGTCCAATGGAGTTGTCCCTGCCAAAAATCTTTTGGTTCACATTCACGCAATGTTTTTATCCCATAGATTTGAATATATTTGAATTCACTCAAAGTTCAAATTACAACATTGCATGTCCTCGTCTTGAATATTCCTATACCAACATACTGAAGATCCTTATACCAATACCAAAACTACATAGGCTATAATTAAAAAAAATACCTGGTAGCATTGCACTTCGGATTTGAAATAATATTCTATAGGGTCCAATACCTAAGCCCATGAACCTTAAAGAGAAAGGATGAAAAAGACCCTTCAAGACATTAGATGGAATCTACTATTGAGGAGAAATATCTCATATTAGGTGCTTGCATTTGTTCAATGATGTAAATGTAGCAAAAAAACCACTTCCATGTTAACAAACATCAATACAAAATCATAAAACAACATATCAATAATGTAATAACCAAAATATCATTTAAATAAATTTATATTTTCTCTTATCATCAATATACTTAATTTAAATGTGAAGAATAGATGAATTTGGTGGCATTTGAAACCAATGCAAAATAGAAAAGAACTAAATGATAAATGGGGGAGAATAACTTTACTTATAAATCTTCACGTCACATCGATTGTTGTAAAATTAAGTTATTATAAATACAAACATTAACAAAAAAACTCACAATTTCCCATAGTACGATCAAATATAGAGTGAAAACATAATTTAGAAAAGAGACATACACAAATGGGTATTTGTAAGGTCTCCTATGACACTCACTGAGCACACGCGCTCCTTTGGTGGATTTAGCGATGGAACAGACAAAGAGTACAAGAAAGAAACAATCAGTTGGGTGAATGAAGAGGTTTGGGTGTGGACATGAGCACCTTGGGAACATGATCGTGACATGCGAAACCAAAGGGGCACATGCCTTACTTTCCTTAGAACGATTGACAAAGACTTGGGTTGTGTTTGGGAAAGGGTGGCACAACTTGGGAGCAGGGCCAAGGAGTGAACCCATCTACCCTAGTCAACATGGGCACATTAGAGATGTTGGACGACCTTGTTGGAACACCCAAAAGGAATCAAGGTGATCAAAATAAGAGAGAACATAAGGAAAGGGGGACACACATGATAATGGGGAACACCGGTCCAAGTGAAAAAATGTTGATGGGTGCCAGCCTGGATTTGGATGGGTTCATTGGGTCCACGAAAGGGGCATGATGAGTCGATTGAATGTGGGTTTATGAAGGGATGTGACACACCCAAGAGACATGATGTTTTTCACATGTGACTCTTGAAGTCCATATAAAGTAAGGGAACACCACCAAATGATGGCATATATCATTTTAACAAGAGATTTGGAGAGCAATTCTAAAGAAATTCTAAGGAAATGAACTAAGCCAGAATTTCCAAAATGGAATACAAGTATCCAATAGTTGGATGCTTTGGGAGGTTTTGGGGAGGTCTAAAAATGGAGGTATGTGGAGGGATGTGTGAGGGAGAGCCAGAATATGTGTCAACTTGGTGAAAGACCATAGAAATGAAGGGATTCTTTATGTGATAGATCTATTCTTGGGTGTCTTGATGAGGTGAGGTAAAACATGTGACTCTACTGCATTTGTAAACTGACTTGGTAGTGCTCATATTGTAATTGTTTCACTATAACAAAGATTTAGTCGGGTGTTAAGCACAATTGGTGTCGCCCACACTATTTCTATGTTTGTCTTCGTCTGTGACATAGTTTTTCTCTTATATTCTTTTGTTCATGTATGCATGCTTAAATAAGACTAAGTGTTAAACTTTATAAACATTTTTTTAAGTAATCAAGAGTTTCAATAGACTAGGAGTGTGACTCGTTAGTATCCTAGAATGAAGTATGTGTATGTTGTAAGTGAAGAGGTGTAGTCTGAACAAAGTATTGTTGGTGTTCCAAGAAACCAAGTAAGAATCGTTGTGGTGTTGCAAACCCTCAAGAGGTGAACGATCATAAGATCTAATCAGACATCCAGTGGGGTTGTGATAGATGGTATCAGAGTAGATTTGGCTGACAACCACTACTACAGCTAGAAAAATGGTGGGGGAAGGGCACACTTGTTGGTGAAACAATCTAGGAACATGATAGTGAGGGTTTCACGGGATGACCCATTGTAGAGGAAACCTCAGCGTAGAGTTGGTGGGTTGTGATAGGGCCTAGTTGTAGATGAAGCCATGACCTTCGAGCAGCCTAGGTGCATCCCTTTTGTAGACCAAGCACAATGTTTTGAGGGTGAACTGAACACTTGGACAAGGCAGAAAAATGCAACAATGTTGTATGAATTTCGCATACTAGATAACAAAAGTAACCATAGAGTTGATCACAAAATTTTGAAGGATTCTTGATACAAAATATGGTTTTCCTTGGATGAACACTTTGCCAATGAAGTGAAGATACTTGGAGGGTCATCTATGGTTGATTCAAATGACACCAAGAGGCAGCACAAGATTGGAAAAATGAAGGACCAACTCATTATATTAGAGAGGACGATTGTTGGCATAGGAGAAGACCCAGGGTTCAATGCTTCAACAATGCACCAACAAAACCCTAACTATCAGCCCTTTCAACAACACCTGCGAAGCAGATGAAGTCTCACACGAGGTAGAGGCAGGGGTGGTTTCAGGACTCAGATGTATGAAACCTAGTTGGGACACAAATCTATGATTATAAAACTAACAAAGCACTTATCAGTTAACATTCATCAACATCTAACATGTATTCACATCGCAGATTCAAACCCTAATTACAGAGCAATGCAATATTCCACAAGATCTAATACATCTAGCACTTAGCACATAGAAATAGATCAGATCTATAATTCATTCACATTACTAAGAACTAAGATATTATATCAGATGCATCTAACATATATCATTGTACTAATCATACATCATATCAATAACATAACAACTATAATGCACAAAGCAACCACAACATGGGATATACGTGGTTCACCCCAGTGTGGGGCTATGTACACAAACTCTTCTCTTCTTTATTGTCTTCTTTCAATATTATACAAGCACAAAGCCACAAGAACCTACTTCGCATAGGACAGGAGATCTGTGCACACCCTGCCAGATACTCCTTCCCCGAGCTAGGTTTAAGCACAAAGCCTTCTTAGAAGCTCCACACAAGATTCTTACAATCACTTGCACTTAGCTCTACAAGTTCCTAACACATAGTAAGTAGAAATCCTTTGCAATCACATAGATCAAAATATAGCACTTAGCATCTTGGTTGCTTGTCATCTTCTTACCTCGCCTAGCTATCTATTTATACATTACAAAATGGGCCTAAACATGGGTAAACCCATGGGTCGACATCCCATACCCGTTACATAAACCCTAAACCCAAAAATTCCTTAAGAAGGGGCTGACATCCCACGATCTCCACCTCGCCTTGTGCTCCTTCTTCGACCAGCCTATTGAAGTCCCAAAATCGATCAAACTTGACCCAAGTTCTCCAAAACTTGGTCAAGGGCCAACAGACCCCCAACACTCACCTGTGACTCATCCCAAGTCACTCTAATTTGGGTAACTCTGCCTCAAATGCCTTGATATTGGCTCGAGATGCTTCACCAGAGCCTCCTTCTCAATGAACTCCTTAATGACATTCTCGTTGACAGGTCCTTCCAATCGTTTTTCAACTGAGGTGACTACTTGTTCTAGTTGTGCACCTTGTCCTTCGATCTCCTAAAAAAGTATGAAAGTTGCATCCTGCAATGGTTGGATTCGTTGGGTTACTTCCATGACCTTAACCTGAATGGCATGGGCCTGTTTCTAAACCATGCACTGTTCCTGGGATCTTTTCATCCTCTCAACTGGTGATAGTAGCTTTAAGTGCACTTGCACTGTTGTTGCTTGTTGTTTTGATTCTTTGAGTTGTGACTCCAGTGTCCTGAGATTAGGGTCCTCTGTAAGGCGCTCATAGGTCTGCGTACTTCGACTACTAAGTTGTTTTGATTCAAAGGATAATGCCTTGATTCTCTCAACTGCGCTTCAGGCGGTTTCTTCTCTTATATCTCGCATTTCCTACGTAGTGCTTGGCACTGCTTGTAACTCCAGTTCAACTATCCTCTCTTGGAGCTGCTGAATGGATTCGACAAGCTTCCTTACTTATCTTTCTACTGGGTCTTCTTCCATATGTTCTAAGCCCATCACTGAGTGAAGTTGTCTAATGACTGCTTCTTTAACTCCCATATTCTCTGCGAGTAGTTGTTCCTTCTCCTTCTGGATCTACGCTCTATCCTCTGTAAACTTGGCTTGGATGTCGTCTTTTCCTGCTGTGCAACCTGACGTTGTTCTCTACCTTCCTCTTTTTCTTTCTTTAAGGCCTCTTTGGCCTACTCTTTTTCTTCCTGAATACGACGAAGGAGAGCTTCAGTCACATCTGATATTCGGCGGAGCTGGGCAAGTTCATCTCCCAACTATGTTCCTTTTGATGATGAGGGCGCACTAGACACTACACGATTGAAGTGGAGGGCCTGTTGTACCCCTTTCATCTTTGCTTCAATTCTTTCATACATGGTCTCTTATTTGGCTTCATTGCGCTATAAGATATCTTCTGAGGTATCTGAGACAGTGGAAATGACGAAATCTATGTCATCCATCATGAGCATAGTCTACATCTATGGTTTAGTATCTTTGGACTTCTTCTACGATGTAGGCTTCATGGGGGAAACCTTTCTTTTCTTGGAGGTCTCAGATTCACCAATAGGGTCCCTAGGCGATGTTACTTCACCTTGTTTTTGTTTGTCTTCTTCTCCTTTGTCTTCTTCTTTGTCTACTTCTTTGTCTTCTTATTTGTCTACTTCATCATCACCTCCCCCTCTAGGTGAGTCTGAAGCAGTCTCTTCTGATGCACTGTTCAACTTTTTTACCTATTCCTTTTTCTTCCTTCTACTACTACTGGGTGTATCATACTCTTCGCAAGTAACGAGAGGAATTCCAATTATGTATGTGTTGGATAGTTCTTCCTGGTCGACTGGTACAAGGAGCTCTATGGGCCACTCCTTAGTTATTTCTTCCATGTCCTCCTCAGTGAGCTTGTAGTAAGATTGGATTTCTTCTTTATGTTCGTCTCCTTGTGCAGTGATATAAATAAAATGTCTATCTACGCGGAACTTCACAAATGGTCTGAAACTGTGCAGGGTATTCAATGTCATGCAAGGGGAAGACTCAATATCCCTCTTCAACTACAGGTAATAGGCATGGAACGCTACATTTGATTGCCATTTTTTAGCCATGTTGCTCGAATACCATAATGTGGTGAACTTCGTAGATAAGGGTTTTGATGGCTTAATCTTAGGGAAGGTCGCACCTTCCACCATCTCCCAAGAAATGAAGGAGATGAGGATCAGTATCCAACTGAAGTGGAACTTTTAGCCTGATCCTAAGCTTCGCGACAATATTTCTCTAACGGGTTGAAAAGGAAGCTCACCCAATTCATTTATATCGCTTCCACGCATTTTCCTACGAGGTCGAAGACAAACCCCATGACCTGGAGGTTACCTTGTATCCCCACTTCCCCTTTTCCACATCTTCATAGGTGTCTTTGATTCTCTGTGCCAGAGCACAATCTGCAGCCTTTCTTTGATAAAATTCTTGTGGGTATGGTCCTTGCATGCTTAGTCTAGTGATCCTATGGATCAACATCGGATCGACGATGATATTCCTATCCAAACACAAATAACCACCATGGAAGCACAACAATAGGATCTTAACGCATGCATTACCCTTTTGATGTCTTCCAAAGTGTGGTATATTCATTACGTTCATGATAGTGGACCTCGCGATGTCCATAGTCCACGACTGGGGGATGATCTTTGACTTCTTCCCCTTTTTCTTGGTCAAATACTTGTATGGTGTGAGCATTCCATAGATATTGTGGTCTCCTAAGTTATAGTCACCGATCTTCAACGTCAAAATCCTCTCCAACTGTGTGTATCCCCTTCGGGAGGTACGCAGTGATGACTGTGTAGTCAAAGTCCCTCGGGATGTTGTCATGACTCACTGCGCTAGCCAAAGGCAGGATGTAGACTGGAAGGATAGATGGGATGAGCTTATCATTCGCTAAGTCATCACGATGGTTCGTTTGTTTCTCTGTCGTAGCTCAGGATGCTCCAGATCCATGAGTAGTCGATGGGGCTTATTGCACTCCTCTCATCGACGAAGCTTGGATGCCTGCGGACATCACTTTCTCAGCCATGAGGTCTATTAGGATCTCTTCAATGGATTTTTCTACTACGCTAATTTCGTTTGACATGCACACTCTAGATATGATATCTCGGGTCGGTGACAAACATTCAATGTAACAAAAAGGATGGCGAGGTCTTAAATAATCACTGCGCGAAAGAAACTAATTTTCGATGGGCTCAGATAATCACAATTGGAAAAAATGTTCTTGGTGCAACACTCAACGGGATAAATAGACAACGTCATAACAGACTCTTCCAATAGGAAGGAATGCCCCAATCAATGCTATTCCATTCCTTATGGCGCGGTCCCAATGGTCCAATGGCGAACCTTCTAGCAATAACTGTGTTTCTAGCCATTCTGGAGAGTCGTTCTAATGGTCGGGATGCCTCGAAAGGTCATATTGCTTCGTCATGGGGAAGTGTCAATATTCATTGTTCTGATATCTCGGTGAAGTTCCAGTTCTACAAACCTTCTTTCGCTGGAGTCCTCCCTAGAACTTCCTGTAACTTTTCTAACTTTTATTTCTTCTTGCTAAGCTTTCTGGCTTTATTTCCTGAAATCTAAGTCACTGGTTTCCTCTTTCCATTATCATTATGATCTCCTCTTGGCATGGTAACTTCGTATTGTGGAGGGTATTTCATAGGGTTCGAGGGTAATACTTCTTCTCTTTCTGGGGTAGGTTCTCTACTCTCTTGTATAGACAAGTGTTTCATGTCTTCCTGTGTTCTTTTAAATTTGACGTTCAGATATCTGGTACTTAGTAGCTTTGACTGGCCCTCTTGTTCTTCTAGTAAGTGCGTTATTATCCTAGCCATGAAATCTCTTAGTTCTTGCTTTTTCTGTTCTAGATCCTTCTCTTCTCATTTCCTTCATATCTGATCTTTTTCAATCCAAGTTTTTCCTAGCAAAATAGAAAATGGGGCATTGTTCTCAAAAAAATTAGCGATCTCAAATTATTCTTATGTCGAAGTTCCATGTGCACTCATAGATTTCTGGGTAAGTCTTCCACATAGGGTTATAAGCTTTCCTCTAAATAATCATATTCCTCCTAATGAAGGAACCATAGCGTTTTTTCCCAAAATTTCCCAAGTTCTTTTTGTCATGATATTCACTTACGTTTCCTCATCCAGGACATAGTCTATGTCGAAGTCTCCTATTAATGTTTCTATAACTTCCTTCTCTTTTAAGATATCTGATAAGTTGATATTTTTTTGATCGTTCAGGGTTTCTTTCATCTGTAATAATAGAGTCTCTGATTCTTTCTGGGGTTCTATCATATCCTTAGTTTCTTGGCCTGTCTCATAGTTTTCTTGTCTCATATTCATCTTTTCAACTTTAGCAATCATTCTAGGGCAATCCAAAACTTAATCTCTAGTATCCTTACAACAAAGACAAGTAGGACCTCTACTAGGTAATTCCTTAACAAGATTTTCCGGTCTTCTGCAACTATAACAAAGAGTTAACCCTCTCTTTCTCTTGAATGATCCCCAACCTTTCCTGTACTACACACTGGGATCACAGTGGTGGGTCTAAAAAAAATTATTGCTAGCATCCTGCATCCATTTGTTAGTCCAAAAATTCTTTCTATGCATAGGAATAACATATATTTCATTATTTATATCAGATCTATTCATATCAAATATTATTTCTTCAATATGTACCCTAGTTTTCAGACTAGGACCAAATATTTTAAACATACCTAGATCCATTATTTCAAAATAAAATTTTTCACTTATCTTACCTTTCTCAGAGCACAAAGCTTCAAGATCTTACCTCTTTTCTTAAGATAAGATTTCTCTTCTTAACACAGATCTTCGCAATTCAAGTAGAATACTATGCACTAGGGCATCATATCTACGCACAAAGCTTTCTCTTTTCTTCACTTCCCAGCAATCATAGTTTCAGGTCCTAGGAACAGAACCATTTGTTTGCACAGGAGCAGACCCAGGGTTCAACGATTTAGCAGTGCACCAACAAAACCCTAACTACCAACCCTTTAGGAAACACCTATGAAGCAGATGAAGTCTCACCCAAGGTAGAGGCAAGGGTGGTTATAGGACTCAGATATTTGGAACCTAGCTGGGACACAGATCTGTGATTATAACACTAAAAAAGCACTTAGCAGTTAACATTCATCATCATCTAACCCATATTCACATCGCAGATTCAAACCCTAATTACAGAGCAACGCAATATTCCACAAGATCTAATACATCCAACACTTAGCACATAGAGATAGATCATATCTAGAATTCATTCACATTACTAAGCACTAAGCTATTATATCATATGCATCTAACATATATCATTGTACTAAGAATACATCACATCAATAACATAACAACTATAATGCACAAATCAACCACAACACAGGATATATGTGGTTCACCCCAGTGTGGGGCTAAGTCCACCAACTCTTCTCTTCTTTATTGTCTTCTTTCAATCTTCTACAAGCACAGAGCCACAAGAACCTACTCTACATAGGATAGGAGATCTTTATGCACCTCACCAGATCCTCCTTCCCTGAGCTAGGATTAAGCACAAACCCTTCTTACAAGATTCTTACAATCACTTGCACTTTGCTCTGCAAGTTCTTAATACACAGTAAGCACAAATCCTTCACAAACACATATATCAAACTCTAGCACTTACCATGTTGGTTGCTTGGCATCTTCTTACCTTGCCTAGCTATCTATTTATACATTAACAAATGGGCCTAAACATGGGTAAACCCATGGGTCAACATCCCATACCCGTTACATAAACCCTAAACCCAAAAATTCCCTAAGAAGGGGCCGGGATCTGGTGATCTCTACTTCGCCTTGCGCTCCGCCTTTGACCAACCTGTCAAAGTCCCAAAATCGGTCAAACGTGACCCAAGTTCTCAAAAACTTGGTGAAGGGCCAACAAAGGTTGACCATATGAAATATGCATTGTGCCAACATGGTGAGAAGGTTGAACAGATGGAGATTGAGATTGGAAATATGAAGCGTGGTTTTAATGAATCCATTCAGGAGTGTCATTCAACTACAGATATCAGGACCAACACCTTGACCAAAGACATTCAATATAGACTGAAGGTAGTAAGGGATTAAGTTGCCACAATCACACAAAGGTTAAAGGACCAAGACAACAACATCACATTGTTGAAATGAGATTTGGATGACGAATGGAGGTTTTTTCTCATCTCGATAAGGATGAAGATAAAGGAACCTCAACCATATGATGGAACTCACAATGCTAATCTGTTAGGAAATGTTTTTTGGGACATTGAGTAGTACTTGGACAAGTTGAATGGAAGTTCAGATGAAGCTAGCATGAACATTGCAACGATGTTATTGATAGGAACTGATAAGATTAGGTGGAGGAACCAAGTGGAAGACTCAACAGCTGGGAGAACCATTGAGAAGATAGAAAACTGAGGAGAGATGAAAGAAGCCTTGAAGGCACAATTTGGTCTAGGGAACCATGCATGGATCATAAGCAATCAATTTTTGGCTCTCAAGAATGATGGTAAGATCCAATCCTACATCAAGGAGTTCGCGGGGCTCATATTCGAGATAAAATACATGTTGGAAGAGGAAACAATTTTCCACTTCAAGAATGATCTACAACCATGCATGCAGAGTGAGTTGTGGTGACAGAACATGCAAACTCTTCTAGCAACAATCACCACAATATAAAAAATGTTGTACTTTCAGGGTGAAACAAAGAGAGGTACCAGGAACAGTGAGGATTCCCAAGGAGAGAATTAGTAGGATGGGAAGGGGAAGAAGAAGGACAGATAACAAATAAAGACCTCTAAGTACAGTGAACACTATACCAAGAAAATAGATGCAACAAAGGAGAAGAGGTCAATTTCATGTTGGATTTTTGCCAAGGAGAACTATGAAAATAATTATCCCTTGAAAAATAAGTTGAATGCTTTGCAAAAAGAAGAAAACCCATATGTTGGAGTCTTGTAGGTCTTGAAAGTTGTTCACGGATATCCAAGAGGAATATAATACAAAACTTTGCTATGTGCAGTTTGAACTCAATGTGAAGTCATTGTTATCCATGGTGGATAGTAGGGTGACAAATAAATTATTGAGGGAATACATGGCATACAGTCTTGGTTAGAAGCCTGAATAGACACAAAAAACCTTCAAGACAATCAACACAGGTGTGGAGAGGGTCGTTGGGGTAGCCAAGGACATCTTGTTGAAGCCTGGTGATTGGTGTGGAAAGTCAAGTTTCACTATTGTTCCTATGGACGATTTTGAAGTTTTGTTGGGGCAAGAATTCATGAGGAAGGAAAAGGAAACACCAATTCCTCACATGAATAGTTTGGCTATTTTCTCAAGGTATACTCCATGTTTGATTTCTACCATAAGGAGGAAGGAAAGAGGCACGTAGATGTCTTCCTTGTAGATAGTTTTTGCGGATAGTAATAGAAAGCAAACTTCTTGGGATGAACTTGGAAGATGTGGGGTGATGGTTGGATAGTCTAATGCAAAGAACGAATGGAATCTTATGTCAATGGAATGAGGGATTGTCGATGTTGAAGAGAAAGTTTGAGATCTGACTAAGACGGTGGATGGATTAGCTAATTTATATTTTAAAGTCGATGAGGGGTAGCGAAAATCATAGGAAGTCACAGAGATGAAGATGTCGGACCAACTCGTTGTACATGAGAAAAAACCATTTTTGGACTAAGCGGACGTGAGGGGGACACAACAACCTTGGTGGAAGGGAAAAAAGGAAGAGGTCGATTCCTCCTCTAGCAAACTTGGACATGGTGAATGTTCGTATGACCTTGAACTATATTGAATCATGGAAGAATGCAAAAGAAATATCAGTTCAAGTCTAGTGATTCTTATGTACATAACATAGAATTAGGGTGACACTTCGTTGATGGCATTGAGATAGATTGGAGATGAGGGAGATGGCCCAACCAACCATCCCCCTTCACCTTCAAACTAGATTATGGCACGTTGGCTCATTGTCTTGGTGGAAGGAAATGAGCCCAATGGGTCACCTTGAGGAGGTTCATTGGTGATAATTAATGAGAGCACAGTGGATGACTTCATAGATTGGAGGAAACAAAGAGTTGTGGATGTGATGAGATTGCAGGGAGAAATAAATGTTTGAACGTGAAGATGTGAGTTCTTTAGATAGAGGGGCAATGATTAGATTAGCTACCCAATCAGTCAAAGACACAAGGGGATCCGATGCACAGAAGAATGGGAAAACAAGCTAAAGTATGGAAGTAATAACAAGTCATAGAGTAGAGACACTTCATAGACTCATGTAAATTCCTAAGGGGAGCTTTCCTAGATGAAAATGGTTGAGGAAGCAACAATTGTTGAGTGGTGACGAGATCCAGAGATGGGGTAGAGATTCCAGCGATATCAACGGATGTTGTTGGGAATGACAACAACTTGTAATGGGAGAGGATGTACAAGGTCTCCCATGACAACCACTGAGAGTGCAAGATCCTTGGGAAAATTTGACGATGGAACAGATGAAGAGCACAAGAAAAAAGCGATTGGTTGGGCGAATGAAGATGTTGGGGTGTGGGAAAGATCATCTTGGACGCATAATGGTGGCATGTGGCACCAAAGAAGAAAAAACCTTTCTTTCCTTAGAACAATTGATGGAGACATGGGTTCCATTTGGGAAAGGGACGAGAAACTTGGGAGTATGCCCAAGGAGTTGACTCATCTTCCCTCGACAATATGGGGTCAGTAGAGAGGTTGTATGACCCCATCAAAAAACCCACGAGGATTCATGATGATCTACACAAGAGAGCACACAATACAAGGGGATTGCACCCAATGATGGGGTGCACTAGTCCAAGGGACTAATAATTGATGAGCCGTAGGCTTTGGATAGACACATCAGGTCCAAAAAAGGGGCACGAAAATTCGGTTGAGTATGGGTTCATGAAGGGATGTGACGCACCCAAGAAACATGATGTTTAACATATGTGATTCTTGGAGTTCATATAAAATCAAGGTTGCACCAACAAAGGAAGGCATAGAGAATTTTGACACAATATTTGGAGAGAAAGTCTAAGGAAATGAATTAAGGTAGAGTTTCCAAGATGTAAGAAAAGTATCCAAGAATGGGATGCTTTGGGAGGATTTGGGGAAGTTTGGAAACGTAGATTTGTGGAGGCATGTGTGAGGAAGAACGAAAATCCGTGTTAGCTTGGTGAAAGTCCATGGAAATGAAGGGACAACAAGTCTGTGGTTTTGGGCACATATGAGGTGCACCATAGGTGGTTGCATAGACGATTGTGATGGATATTCTTGGTGTGACATATCTTCTCTTGAGTGTCTTGGTGAGACAAGGTGAGTCGTGTGGCTCTGTCAAATTTGTAAACCAAGTTGGTAGTGATCATATTGTAAATGTTTCTCAATAACAAAGGCTTAGCTGGATTTTAGGCATGATTTGTGCCACCTACACTATTTTTGTCTCTATCTTTGTTTGTTTTGTAGTTGTTCTCTTGGATTCTCATGTTCATGGATGCACGCTTAAATAAGAGTAAGTGTTAAATTGTGTTAAGAATTGTCAAAGTAATCAAGAGTTCTACTAGAGTAGGAGTGCCACTCGTTGGTATCTTAAAACGAAGTATGGGTATGCTCTATATTAGAAGTATTCTTGGTGTGCCAAGCAACCAAGCCAGGATTGTTGTGGTGTCTCACGTCCTCAGGAGATAAACGATTGCAAGATCTAATCCGATGTCATGTGGAGTCGTGAGACTAGCCACACAAACTCTCAAGGAATATTACTTTTCAAGTAGTAAATGATGGAAAAAAAATTAAAAAAAAATTATAATATTGACTTTTTAACAAAATCAAAATTTTGAATAATTTTTCAATTATAATTTGTGAATGAGACTGGAAACTCAAAATCTTTTACCTTAAAATCAAAAGTGGGAAATTGGAAATAGCTCTCTCCAACCCAATATGTAACCCAATATATAAGAGACTAAAATATATAAAAAAAAAACACCATAATTATGTTTAAAAGAAACATAAACACTCTTCCATTAATAAGATAAAATTTGTTTTATTAATAACTAGTTCTTATTAAAATATATAAAATAATCAACTTTAAAACATAAACACTCTTTCATTAATAAGATAAAATTTGTTTTAATTAATAACTAGTACTTACCCAATATGTAAGGGCTTAAAATATATAAAATAGTAAATACACAATAACTTTAAAAAAAAAAAAACATAAACACTCTCACATTAATAATAATAATAAAATGTTTTATTTATAACTAGTTTCTGAGCACCCGCAAGTAGATGGCATTCATGTTAGTTGCTTTTAAAATTGTTCTCTTAACATCATTTATGTGTGATATACCACTCATTCCAACAAATCAAAATGGCTAAAACGAAGCTTGGAGGGTCTCACCCATCATATGTCTCTAGCTGGAAACCGTCTCTCTCTGTAACATACACTTCTACCAAAAATATGTATGCTTCATACACTTCTACCAAAAATATGTATGCTTCGACATACACTTCTACCAAAAATATGTATGCTTCATATCTTAAAACGTTGGAATAATGATTGAGTTGGATTGTAGGCTTCACATCTTAAAACATTGGAATAATGGTTGAGTTCCATTGTAGTGAGTCAAAACATAATTTGCATTGAGTTTTATTGTAGTGTCTCAAAACATAATTTGCAATTATTATAATTGTAAATTTTATTACAAATTTTATTATAGGATTGCTCAAAAAAATAGATGATTGGCAACATTGCATTTCACATTTAATATATGTCATTACATGTATTTAATTCACTCATAAGAATTTAATGAGTCCAAAAAAATATTTGTACTCAAAGGAAAACTAATAAATAATCAACGATGAATGAAAATAATACAAGTAAGAATGTGCAAAACAATATTTCCTAGTAAAACATTCTTTCTATATATAATATATATAATGATAAATAAATATTAATATATTACTATTTTATAATATATTTCATTGATATAATTAATAAGATATTAATTAACATTTTATAATTGAAAGTGCAAATTAGAGTGGATAATATTTTTAATTACAGTGTTTCAAATACTCTTGTTATTATTTGTGATAATAAATCATCATTTTTTAGTGGTATTTTCTAGTTTTTCTAGGGTTGATATTTTAGTTTTTTCCAATATAGAAAATGTTTTAGAGATGGTTTTCGGTTACAGTATCAATTAATTGTAATAATAATAATAATCTATTTTTAAGGTTACTGTCAAGCTAGATACCAAATTGGTGTATGAGAATTGGTGTATGAGACTTCTTCTACTCCTCTGGATTTGAAATTGTAACTTCTTATGAGAAAACATATCTTATAACCTCTTATGAGTAAACACATGTTCATACAACTAGTAATCATTTAACGAAATTTTGAAATTGGCCTTTTTTTTAATTGATTGTTTTTAATCCTTTTGGCAACCAAGTTTTACCATCTTTGAAGATGTCTTTATTAAAGTTTGCTAAGATATACACTTAACTGGAAATTTTGTGGGTGACGAATTAGAGGATGAAGAGGCTACAAAAATATTATAATGATCCTATTACTACTGTTAGATTGTTAATGTAATGGGTTTGTCGAGTTTTTCATCCATATTACTACCCTTGCACCTAAGTTATGTAAATCTATAACCTTAAGTGCATCTTAAGGGTTACCACTCATCCATCTACCTAATTAATGTAGGTGTATAACCCTAAACGTCAAATTTATGTATGTCAATTCAATAAGAATATGATTTTATTTTTAACAATAATATTTTATAGGGATTGAATCTAGGTGGAGAGGATAACAATCATTCCTCCCATCCCTCTAAGTTAAACCTAATTTACATACCTATTCTTCATAGATTATTCCTTCAAACACACCTTTTACCATTGCTCACACTTTGTAGCAACTACCATTTACCCATTACCATTCACTCATTACCCTACTAGGTGGTTCAAGTGGAAGATGTATTATTCTATGCCCACACCAATAGAATCATGGACACCTATTAGGCACACTTTTCCTTCCCACTCCTTTTGTCCACCTCTAGAGAGTGCTCCATTGGTTCACTGCCATGGAACGAATATCTACTGTGGTGGTTTGTAGATATTGGTATACAATGCCTAAAATATATCTAATGTTGGTAATGACTAGCATAGATCTATCTTAAATCTAGATTTTTGAAGCATTGAGAGATCAAATTTCTTAAGATAAAATTGGTTTTTATTACGAAGGAATTAATATTTAGATGTTATCATATGCAATTTGTATTATTGTATTTTTTTTAATTGAGCCTACTTTATTTTTTTTAATATAATTTTATATAATATAAAAAAAAAAGTGACAACATCTCTCCAATACTCACTCTCTATACAAAAAAAACAAAATTATTAATTATTTCATTACATTTTCACAATATCTTTTTCTCTAAAATAAACAATTAATAAATCAAAAAATACAAAATACACACATGAAGATAAAATAACTTAAAAAAATATCAATTGTTTCATTACATTTTCACAATATCTTTTTCTCTAAAATGAACAATTGGTAAATCAAAAGATGCACAAAGACACACATGAAAATAAAGTAGCTTATAATGAAAGTTAATGGCAACATACAATAAAACTTAATGTGTATTGATGTTTATGCATTCATTAGATTTTCCATATTAAAACATATTATTACTTAATGACTAGTTTGTATTTTTACATTTATTATATTCTTTATATTTATTAGATTTTCTTTATTAAAACATATTGTTAATTAATGACTAATTCATATATATTTATTACATTCTAGTAATGAAAAATGATTAACATTAAAACATATTATTACTTAATGACTAGTTTGTATTTATACATTTATTATATTCTCTATATTCATTAGATTTTCTTTATTAAAACATATTATTAATTAATGACTAATTCATATATATTTATTACATTCTCTATATTAAAGTAATGAAAAATGATTAACTATGATGATTCCTATTTGTGTGAAGTTTTAATTTTCATTAAAGAAAACTTATATCATGAATCACTCTTACCCAAGATTCCTTTGGAATATATATGTTGTAAGTATGTTCCTGTCTGGAAGACACTTCCAAAGTTGATATGTGTGTTCAACCTAAAAAGATTTAATTAATGAAGGCGTTGATATAGACCTAGAACCATTGACTAAGTAGATTTAATTGATTAAGTCGATAAAAGTTGAAATAAATTACACCCTTTCCCGCAAACCGGCGCGTCCGGGGCTCGCATCGTGCAGTGAAACCCTGGAAAGCAGATCTGCTCGTGGTGGTTCTTTCGTTCTTGACTGTCTGGGGCTTGGGCGTCTCTGAATCGATATGTGACCACACTTCTACTGTTCATCATTATCCTCCTTCGACTTCATGAAGAGAATCATTAAAGTTAGAGAAAGTGGAGACGAGACTGAAACACAGTTGTCTGCGTTTTATGATTTGAGTGAAAACAGAATTATGTGAAAAACCTGCATCGTTCTCACTTTATTATCAGACTGCAAACACAGAATTATGT
>JZKD02S1201320.1:1686997-1738216 GCA_000966675.3 Picea glauca
TGAACCTGAGTAAAGAATTTAGAGACTGTTGTTGCAGGTGTGCGAAAATTCGAAAGGATTCGACACTTAGGAGTGTTTGAAGGTTGCCGCAAGGAGTGCGTGCAAGATTCTTCTTTAAGACTCGATGCTGAGAGAAAGCTCAGGAGGTATCGGACCCTCTAGTAATTGCCAAAGAGAAGCATCGGAAATTTGTGACGTGGAGTGTCTAGCAGATGTCGCAAGTTTGCGTGCAGGTGGACGAGTTTTCATGAAGGAATACTTGGTTCATTTCTCAGAAATCATCAGGAAGGACGGATGGTCGGAATTCTCTGAAGAGAACCCGAGAAGTCCCGTGAGCCATCAAATCTCATAGAGAAGCAGGGGAATTACGGTGAAAGCGTCGAAAGGTTCTAAGCTCAGGAGGGGCAGGACCGTAGATCCAAGCCACAAGGGCCATTGGATTTACACGTGAATTCCACATCGGGGTTTTGTGGGTAGAAGTCCCGTAAACCTTGTAACAGGAATCGTGAAATCACGAAATGCGATATCCCAAAGGATAAAAGGACGGTGTGGGGCCACAAAGGAGATAGTGAGGCGAACAGGTGGCGTGCTGTTGACACAGAGTTAACCTCCGTTGACTATTTCAGAGTTTCTTGGGGTGAAGTCCCGAACTCATCGCATCAGGATTCGCGATACCGTGAAGTCTGAAATCCCGACAGAGAAGTGGCGTTGAAAAGTCAAACTCGCACGTGTATCGGAGTTCGAAAAATCAAGATTTGGGAGTCGGTGAGACAAGTTCTTCGATATTGTGATCGCCAAAATCGTGATAGGAAAAAGTTCGAAAGGAAAAGGAAAGGGTCAATGTTGACTGTATCGAGATTCAGGGACATATATTACACTAGTAATGTATGTTAATATGAAGCCCTGGTCTTAGGATTAGAGGCTGCCAGAAAGTTAAAAATTAAAAACTTGGAAGTCTATGGTGATGCAGAATTAATCATAAAATAGATAAATCGTTAGTACCAGGATAAACACCCAAGTTTGAGGTCTTACAGGAATTCTTCCCGGGATCTGATTGAGAATTATTTCTCATCAATTAATGTTCACTACATTCCCATAACAGAAAATCAATAGGAAAATTCATTGGCCAAAGTGGATTCAACATTTGTACCCCCTACAATTTTCAAATTGAAGTATCATATAGAAATGAGACATAGACCTTCAATACCGAACAATGTGCAACACTGGAAGGTGTTTGAACATGATGAACAAATTAAGCATTTGTTATAAATGGTAGATGAATTTGTCGAAACACATATTGATCGGGAAATTCAAAACGATCTCACTTGGATTATGCAATAAGGTGAAGATCCTTAGGAGTTTCAAGATAAAATTTCTAACCATCATATGCTGATATTGAAAAATAATCATATCCCCAAAGGTTTGATTCCCTTGGAGAGATTATTTAATCATGACGATATTCCCTTAAAGTCTACTTTACAACCTCAGCCAGAGGAAGTTGAAGACTATGATGTAGGCACCAAGGAAACTCTGAGGCTAGTTAATATATCTAAGTATCTTCCTCCTGAAATAAAAATCAAATATGTTGAGTTGCTCAAGAAGTACAAGGATGTTCTTTCCTGGTCCTATGATGAACTAAGAACTTATGATACCACCATAATTGAACATAAAATTTCCCTGAAGCCAAGTGTTAAACCATTCAGACAGAAACTCGGATAGATAAATCCTATATTACTGACTGTGATAGAGAAAGAGGTAAAGAAAATTTTATATGCCAAGATCATTGTTCCACTCAGATACTCATAATGGGTAGCTAATTTAGTTTCAGTCAGAAATAAAAATGGCGAAAACAGATTGTGCGTTGATTTCAGAAATTTAAACCAATCATCACTCAAATATAATTATTCATTGCCTAAAATGGATCATGTATTGGAAAAGGTGGTAGGAGAAAATATAATTTCTATGATTGATGGTTTTTTAGGCTATAATCAAATTTTTGTTCATGAGGATGACAAGGAGAAAACTGCATTCACCACCCCATGGGGTACCTTTATGTATGATAAAATGCCTTTCGGTTTAATGAACGCAGGAACCACTTTCCAATGAGCTATGGATATCTCTTTCGTCGGTGAAAGAGAGAAGTTTTTTTTCATTTACCTAGATGATCTAACCTTTTTTTATAAATCTAATGCAGAGCACCTAGTACACCTCAAGAAGACTTTCGAAAAATGTCGAAAATTTGGTTTGTCTCTGAATCCCAAGAAATATCATTTTGCAATGCATGAAGGTAAACTCTTGGGCCATATAGTGTCTAGGGATGGAATTAAAATTGACCCGAAAAGGATTGAAGCTATAGATACTATTAATATTCCTAGGAATAGAAAAGAGATTCTATCATTTTTGGGAAAAATATTTTTTTTGAGAAGATTCATCCTGAATTTCACTAAAATTGTAAAATTGATTACAGATATGCTCAAGAAAGATAGTGAGGTCAAGTGGACAAGTGATTCCAAGGAGTCATTCAAACCTATTAATAAATTCATAGGTGAAGCACCGCTACTAGAAATCCTAGATTATCTGAAAGAATTTTTTATTTTTTCATTCGCCTCTGAACATACTATTGCAGCTGTATTGTTACAAAAGAATGATGAGGGTTTTGAGAAGCCAATTGTGTTCCTCAGTAAAAGTCTCAGAGATGCTGAGCTAAAATATGATATACTTGAAAATAAATCTTACACAATGGTGAAAGCACTCAAAGATTTTAGAACCTATGTACTAGATTCAAAGATTATTGCTTATGTACCCACCAGTTCTGTGAAGGATATATTGGTTCAACTCAATAGCAAAGGAATGAGGGGAAGATGGTTAGCTAAAATTCAAAAGTTTGACCTATAAGTTAAACCAACCAAACTTTTTAAGGGTCAAGGTATGGATAAATTATTGGTTGAATCAAATTTAAAAGCATTCAGAATAAATCATCTACAAGAATACGAAATATTTGTAGATATAAATGAATTTGATGTTACTGTACCCACAACCAAAATTTTAGAAAAATTATCTTCTTTAGCTTGGTATAGTGATATTTTTGCATATATCCTAACTCTTCAATTCCCTAGTGACCTAAATTTGTCTAAATATAGAACATTAAAATTACACTCAGTGAAATATTCTATCATAGATGGTCAATTATATTGGAAGGACCCTCTAGGTTTCTTACTGAGTTGTTTAGTAGAATCTGAAACAGACAAAGTTATAAATGAGTTTCACAAAGGAGTGTGTGGAGGACATCACGCATGGAGAGAAATGGCCTACAATATCGTAAGAGTTGGATATTATTGGCCGAAATTATTCATGGATGTAAATGCTAAAGTTAGAGCTTGTAACCCCTGTCAATTATTCACAGGCAAGAAAAAAATCCTCACATTATATTTAGTTCTAATTAAAGATGAAGCTTCATTTCAACATTGGGCGCTTGATTTTATTGGTGAAATACATCCACATTCAAGTGCTCAACATAAATGGATTCTAACCGCTATTGACTATTTTACCAAATGGGTAGAAGCCATTCCTACACGAAATGCAACCGATGCAGTGGTGATCAGTTTCTTGGAAGAAAATATTCTATCAAGATTTGGTTGTCCTCGAAATATAGTTGTTGATAATGATCAAGATTTCAAATCCATGGCCATGATAAGTTTTTTTCAAAAGTACAACATTGTACTAGGACATTCTACAACCTACTATCCATGGCGCAATGGATTATCTATGTCATCGAACAAAATCCCGATCACCATAATTAAAAAAGTACCAACTGAAAATAATAAAGCATGGCACGTACATTTGAAATATGATTTATGGGCTAACAACATAGGCACAAAACGGTCAATCGGAATGTCTCCATTTCAGATGGTATATGGTACTGACGTTGTTTTACCTATAAATCTTATGTTGCCCATAATGAAACTCTGGCAAGACTCAAAAGAAGAGCCAAATGACATCACCAGGTGGATAAATCAATTGATTGAAGTCCAGCAAAATAGGGCTAAAGTAGATGAAAAACTACAGAAATATCAGGATAACATGAAATCTTTATTTGACCAGAAAGCTAAAGATAGAGAATTTATCCCTGGTGATTTGGTTCTAAAATGGAAAGATAGGAAAGAATATGACGAGAAGCATGGTAAGTTTGACCATATCTGGTGCGGACTGTACAAAATTACAACCTCTGAAGGAAAGAATGTAGTTTTGTTAAAAAAATCTCGATGGAAAGATTCTTAACACCCCTATCAATGGGCGTTACCTCAAGAATTTCATGCAGTAATACAGTTCCAAACTCTCATTGTACACACAGTTTTGTTTTTCATTTTTTATTTATAATTACCTTTCTTTTGGTAAGTTTTTATTTTTACTATAAATAGAAACATGTTAGTCAATTTCATAGAAATCAAAATATGAAAATATGAAACAAGTAGGTTTCTAATTTTCAATATTTCTTGATGGCTATCATGTTTTTCTTATTGCATGATACAAGCCGATAACCGAGAGACAATCTATGACAAAATCGGTACTCACATTAAATTTCTCTTGAAACAGATGATAGAATAGTAATTTGCTTGACTGAAAAAATATATAAAAAAATATGAGGTGTGAACTTCCATAGAGGGTTACAAAATTAGAGCTTAATTCTTGAGTCTTCCTTCTGAACCTATATATATATATATATATATATATATATAATTTTTAAAAGAATAAAGCTAGCAATAAAAAGAACATCTTCCTCTTGATCTTCAAAGAGGAAAAGGAACTCCATTGTAGCTCTGAAAACCTAAAAACAAATCTTTCACATGAGAATAGGCAAAATCCTGATGATTTTATTAACTTTAACTGAAATAAAAAGTATGTTTGAACTAATCCTAACTACTTTATCCCTTTTACTAGAATTAAATTGATTATTTTCGCTCAAGGAATGTCCCTGGAAAATAAAATTCCCCATGAAAATTTCCCAGTAAGCAAAGGTGTTTTGAAAGTCAGAAGAAGATTAGTCCAGGGTAATCAAAGTGAGTTAACAGACCTCTATTGCTAAAATATAAATGGATATCATCTCTAGTATATTTTATTATGTACACATTGATTTCCCTCACTTCATGATTGTTAAATATAAGACATATGGTGAAAGGAAATTCATAAAATGATTGTCCCCATCTAGTCTAAACATAGATGATGAAAGGAAATTCATAAAATGATTGCCCTCATCTCAGCATTTAAATGCAAAGTTACTAATTGAAGTGATGAAAGGAAATTCAATATGGGAATTAGATAACTTCATTGGGGTACTGAACAGGCTCGTTAGTAGTGAAGCAATGTCTATGATATCTATAAGGATGTTATACATGTATTATAACGTACTCTGACAACTATTTCCTCTTTCAGGCTAGATCTACATTCTAAGCTAACGCGAGACTCCCTGTTTAAAACATTAAAATCACTTTGCCTTGATGCGAATAAAATCGAACAAATTCTAATAGATTGATTAAGGTTGGTTTGATTATCTCAAGCAATTCTAAAATCAATTTAAGAGAAGGAAGTAATTAAAGCCCGAATTCAATATTGATGAATGATTAAGTTTTGAAAGTTTTCGGAGGTATGGATGAAGTCCCAAGTCCTTCGTTGTGCTTCCTTTTAGAATGTGTTTCACAAAACTACAATAATGACTCCATTTACCCAATAAAGGCACTCAGTCTACCTGTTCTTCTCATCCTGCAAGGAGACAAGATCCCTAGATGGATCCTATGTTGAAACATATATATTTTTCTAAACTTTAGAATAAAATAAGTTTCATTTTTGTTTAAATAAAAAGAAAAAAGAAAAAATGCAGTGAATACCACCTTCGAATGAAGCCTTCTGATTAATCCAATGGTCTAAAATTAATAAAATATTATGGAGCTGCCTATTTATTAATGAATCAAATTATATAAAGGTTTTCTTTTGAAACTTGTGGAGTCGGGGTTTTGCGAAGTATAAAGGTTCAACATTAAGCATCTTGGAAGTCCGGATACCCAAATTCACGAAAGTATTAAATGTTAAAAGATGGGTTAATTAAATATTATGAACAATTAATGATAAGTAAATCTCATCGCGATATCATGATTCAAGAGTCCTTACATATAATAGCTTTTGAAGTCTTGATACCCGAAATGCCATCATTCTAAAGCTAATCATGATTAATTAGAAGACTTAAATACAATTATACTCAATTAAACCCATCGTGATTTCACATTTCATAAGTTCTGGTTTAAACTGTTATAAATATCCCTGAGATTTGAAGCATCGAAACTTGATTAAACGATAAGTATGATCAATTAATGTACTAAATGATGATTATTCTTTAATTAATCTATTTATTAATGATAACTCAGATACATTCAATTTCTGCACTTTTCTCGAGTATGAAACTCCAAAAATCAATGACTTTAATTGAATTTATGGCAATTATTTCAATAATATCTCGGACTACCACCCAAATCTAATTCATTAAAGGAAATAAATGTTCTGTGGACAAGAATTGATATAATAAAATTTAAAGGGTTTTGGATTTAAAATTTCGTTATTCGCATTCACTGAGCATTGTGTTTTCAGCTAAAGAGTTTTTACTCATTTCCTGTGATAGATAGTAGTATCCAAAGATCTTATATTATGGATCCAAGGAAAGCACCGAGATCGGATGGTGAAAGGTCGAATCATGGCACAAATAGTATATCAGATACTGCACCTAGAAACATAGATACTGTCAAAACCTAGACGCATGTATTTAACATCCTCCAACATCAACTGATAAATTGCCTAGATGATTCAAGTGATAATGAAAAGGAAGATTTATCTACCAAATACAAGATTATTGCTCAAGAAGAGCTACACAAGGTACCATCAAGGTTGAGGATTTTACCTTACAATGACATGATTGGATGGGCACTTGATCATGTGGATATCCCAACCAAAACTATTTTCAATTCTGAAAAGATAGTTGTTGGGTCATTTCGGCCAGAACAAATATAGGTGATTTACAAACTATCTCCAACACCAAACTTCATTTACAATGCTAGTTTATTATTAAATTTCAACAAGAAAGAGTGTGATCAATATGGAAAAATCTTGTCCTTCTTGATCAAGGACTAGTGTTCACGCCCCGAAAAGTTCAGAGCCGACTCTCATGGCATATACTCAATATCATCGCTTGAACCACAGTTCATGTATATAGCCATGATGATGTGTAGACTTTATGGAAAAGAGAACACACCCCATTTATTTCTAACATGGGTACCCATTATGCAGTCAGTAGCACATGGGTTTTCATTTGACTGGGCCAAGATATTGTTGGATAGTTTGACTAATGAAATTACAGAATACCAGATACAAAAATCCAAAGGGAAATCAACTTCATTCTTTATGTCAGCTTATATTATGGATGCCATATGTTTCATGAATCCTTTCCCACTGATGGGATGGAACTAGACTCCAAGTAACACAAAACCAATTCATATTTATCATTCAAAGCTCTGGGAAGACAAGGCAAAATATTTCTTTTATGAAATCTGTAATTGGGTAGTGGTGTCGATGCACATTATTTGGTCACTCACCTCCTAGAATTTCAGACAATATTGTGGTTAACCTTAGTAAAGTGGCAGACTAGTACATTCAGGAACACTTATCTTATATTAGAGTTTTCGGTTGTTCAGTTCCCCCATATGCTTTACCACAATTTTTACGAGACCGAAAGGTGTCCCGCAAGTTTGCATGACAAACTCTACTCGATGGGATAAGCAAAGAGCTCAAAGTAGTGCAGAAAATGGTATGGCCATCTTTTCCTCTACACATTGGTGCATTTTCTTTATTGGATTCTAGACACTCCAAAGTCGAGGCTGCAACCTTAGAAGAAATAAATTTGGTGAACATTGAATTCAAGAAGCATGACCCGTAGAAGGTCATGGGTAACCATATGGACATTTGCAATCTTAAAAGGTATGAACATGAAGATTCCATTCAGGATGAAATGTTTTGAGGGTCGAAGTCTTACTAAGACATTCTGAGTCGAGTTCGAGCTCTATCACCTGAAAAAATGATTTATTTTTACAACTTCCAGAGGCACTGAATAAGTGGCCTCCCTAAAGTATTATAAGGAGAAAACCCAATGTTTTCAACTCTGCAGCAAATAGAGGCCCAAAATCCCGAAGCCATAATCTCTAACAAACAAGAAGCCCTGGAAAACCTGGAGAAATCTAAGGTCTCGACTCAGAAAGAATATATCTCAGAGATAGACATATTAGATAACCAGGCCAAATATCAATCAGAGACATTAACAAAGCAAGGAGAAGATAGACCATTGTCTTCACCAAATAAATCAACTACAAACATGACCGAAAAGCAGTTATCTACAGAAATCGACAACCCCATTCAGTTTTTCATGCCGTTACAGTTCACCAGAGGGAACCTCGATACATATGAAATATTCATAAGATATCTCGCACCTATCCCTATCAAAGAGATACCTCCCTTTGATTTATTTTTCAGTAAGAAAAGGAAAGTTGTGGTGAAGAAAGAAATGCACCAGAAAGAGGGTGCAGTGGTCAACAATCATAGGTTACTATTTGATGGACAAAATCTAGAAGAAGAAGACTTTGCTATAGAAGTAGCAGGCTCCTTGGGATATTTTGCAATATATAACCTATTCTCAGTTGATAATCTAAAAGAAAGACTGAAGAAGAGGAATCATACGATAAGTCAGTTGCAAAATCAAATACAGAATATAGAAAAGAATGTTAGAGATGAAGCCAATAAGGGACTGGAACAGGGTAGAGCTAGTGATAAACAAGAAACCCGACTGCTCAAGTCTAGTCCTGATGAGATTCATAAGAAGATGAAGGTGAACGAAAGATAGACTATCTAGCAAGATGAGTTGGTAAAAAAATTACAAGACAAGGTCAGTTCCACTGAAAAAATGGTTGTGGACATAGCACTGTTTCAAGATCAAGCATTGGAAGTGATAAAAAAATGGGAAATAGCACAACAGATCCTTTTTGCAAAGGTCGAAATCATCCAGAGTCATTTTCAGGAAGTAAACCAATCAGTGGACAATATTGGTTTCAGATAAAAAGAGGCTACTGTAGACCAAATCACTTTTCAAGAAGTGGTCGTGTCATCGGCTAGAGAAGAAATATCTGTAACTCCCAGATTGACTGTTTTAGAACAGGTCAAAATTGATATAATATTAAAGACATGGGAAGCCAATATATCCAAGAGTAAATGAATGGCCAAGGAAATAAAAGAGGATTGTTAAGAGGTTTTCCATTTTCTTACTAAAGAATCATTAGGCCTTGGAAAGGATGATGGTTCTGAAATACTAGGAAAAATAAATATTGTAAATCATCAAATTGAGGTCAAAGAAAACATAGAGGCATCTCAAGCTGAAATTTCACAATTAAAGAATATTGACATCGCTCAAATAGATAGATGGCTGGTAAATCCAAATATACAGCTACAGTCAATGATTTCTGAAGATAAAAGGATAGCAGACAGGTTGCCACAATTACAAAAGAGGTTGTATCTTTTTGAGGAAAAAGATGTGACATAACCTTCTAGACTAATAGTATAATTTCTAAGCAGGTGTGTGGAATGTCTTGAGCGAGAAAAAGGGAGTACTTCAAAGAATCAATGAAGTAACATGTATGTATCTGTTTCTGCTGGTATGAGAAAGAGATAGAGAAGAACTAAGTGAAATGGTTCAAGTTTTCATTTTGTAACCGTCATTACCTAGGAATAACGAGAATTCCAACTGCCTAGGGTTGAGAATATCTTATATAAATATATTTTCAAAAGACTAAAGACAGGTGGGATTTTTGCCAAATGTAGTATAGAAATTTGTCCTCAGTAAAGATTAATACAAATACAGACCAGAGATTCCACATTTTGTTCATTTGAGTTATGTGTTATTATGTCTTTCCATATTCTAATATATTTTTATATATCTCTTTGATGAATGCTTAGTCGCAATTTAGTACAACATCTACTATGGTTACTTTTCATTTAGTGATTTAATAGCGCACAGTGTTTCCTCTATTTTACTATTAGTAGATACAAGACCTGTGAGTTAATTGGATCGCCACATTATGTGCTTCATTAAAGGTTATATAATCTATTTTCTTCTCCTATAGAAAAGTAAGATTCTTTTGTAACATATGCCTTGCTTTTTCTAACATCTTTATGTTTTTGTCTCATTACACCCACACTTTTAATTTTAACTCAGACATGAAAGACAACCTCTGAACTGTTATGCTATTAATTTAGGAATTTTTCTCACATAACAGAGGTAGAAAACACAACACTAAAAACCTTTTTATTTCTGGATGCCTTGACATTATACTTTGAAGGCTTAAGTATAAACTCAGGAACAACAATCAGGAGGAGACTAGTGGCGAACGATCTGGAGATCGGGGAGCTAGAGCTCTAGGAGATTTGCCAAGAGAAAACAGAAATATTTGCGAAATCGTGAAGAGAGAAGTAAATCCATTCCGTTGAATATCGAAGGGACACATGGAAGAGATCTGCACATTTTGGAGTAGTATTACTCTGGGAGTTTGTCGACAAGGAGAGAGGAATATTGTCGAAGCTACGAAAAGTTGAGTAGATCCTGGCTGTCTGTTTCCAGGAGGTATGTGGTGTTAGATCATGGAGTCTAGAAGGAAGTAATCTATAAGAAATCAAAGGAGGAAAAGTGAGAGTCTCCCGAAGGCTGGAGTCTGAATAGATCGCAGGCATCGATCTAAAGGAGGTGTTAGCACTCTGTAAATTTTGTCTGGTTGATAGAAAAATGATAGAGGTAACTATTTCAACCAACTTTAGAGCTGAGGCACTAGCCTTCTCAACTTAGAGAGGGCTCTATCGTGTCACTTAATATTTGTTTGGAAATTGGTGGCTAGATTTGGTTTGTTTTGGGTGTTTTAATAAAGTTGTTGGCAAGAAAGAGGAGGAACACTCAGGGCTATGGAGTCAAAATTCTGAAATTGAATGAAAACAATGATCAACCAGTAGAACTCTCCAGAGGAGAAAGGTTAAATGAGGTGATGAATCTGAGTTAATATTGAAATTAAATAGCGTGTAGGAAGATAAAGAAAACAAATAACTGCATCAGAGAATTACTGAAATGAATTCTGAATTAGTTAAGAAGACAATCACACATTTTAAATTGCTTAAGCCAAGAGCATAAAATGATGAATTATGGGCCTTTAAATCCCCAATTTAAATAGAAGAAAATGAAAATGAAATAAAATATCAAAGGAAATACATACAATGAAGGGAAACGAAGTGCATATCACCACCATTAGAATCTTTTCATAGAGGCTTCAAAAATCTTCTGCATATATATTCAATTCAGCTTCAGAAATTTACAATAGAGTTTGAAACAACCAAAAGGGTGCTAATGCAATTCTGGCAACATTAATTCATTCAAATTCCCCAGTATTTATACAATTCAATTACAATGGATGAAACTGAAGCGTTTTAGCTTCTAAAACTAATTATAGTAATTTCAACTAACGGTCTCGGTATATGAATCGATTTACAATGATCACTCAAAAAGACGTGTCAAAACTAGGAACAAATTTCTCAAACTATCCATCTTCCTTTATCACATCTGTCTCGCTTTGATCTTCTGTCGAATATGCAAATTTGATGACACCTGGAGATCATTAATTGGTTCCGGGGAAACTACATTTTGTCTTACCCAGCCACATGATTTCCTTCCATTGTGAGTCAAAGGGAATTTCGTAATCCATCATCTCTTTAATCAAAATCTCTAGGTCAATGAATGTGGCGTAGGACATAGTCATCAAGCTAACTTTCATTGTTTTAAATTCATTGAGAATTTCAAGGTCTGTAGCTAAATATTCTACCAGACTTGTGCCTTTCAAATTATCCTCCGTGGCTTCAAATTTGGAATGGTCCATCCTGCACTGAATGAGAAGAGACTTGTAGTCTTCTTGATTGTATAATGAACCTTTGCCATCCAAAAATTATGGGAGGCCCTTGATAAACAATTGTCCAAATGTATCTTTAAACTCCCGTATACTGTGTTCCATTTGCATAGCTTTGTTCTGAACCGATCTAAGCTGGTTGTGCTTGGTGACGATCCTCTTGGCCCAAATGATCAATGCAGTTTTGTCCTTTACCCCAATAGTCTGAAGATCAACAATGGGCACATAATTTAGAAAATCAATATCATTTTGGGCCCATTCTAAGGGTTTCTTGGCTAATACTTCATTAACAGAAGTGCATCCTCTTCGAGCCATGGCAGCCACACTATATTTGGAATTTATGAAATTCAGATAAACTTTGAATTTAGCAGCTTCTGCAGCAATATCATCCCATATCACATTTTTATCTCCCTAGAGTAGTGTTTTTCGCATTAACCTTGTTTTCAGTTTTTTCACTCTCTCTTGCAAATATTGATTATCTTCGTGGAGTTGAGCCATCTTCTCATCCTTTTCTTTCATCTCTTGTTTTATCTTTTGTATGACTTATTTGAGTCCCTTAATTTCCCTTGTTTTTAGGCTCACCTAGCACATATCTTGAACCAAACCCTTAGTTATTGATCCATCCTTTGTATTGGCAGATACGATGAAATCCATATCCGATGTTGCTACCTGTGCTTGTGACCAATTATCTTTCTCTTTTTCCAACTTCAACACTTTATCCTTGTAATTGAGTGCTTCTTGTCTGAATGTTTCCTTCTCTTTCTCTAGAGTAGCTAGCCCTTCTTCCTATGGATGTTCGATAGGGGACATATTTAACTTATTCTTCAGACCTTGGATTATCTTGTGCTTCTCATCTAAAGAAGCCTTTACTCCTTGAGGGCCTTCAGATTCCAATCTTTTGACCTGTGTCTACCAGGCTTTGCTAGAGGCTTTTTCCTGTTTCAATTGTCCATCTAGTTTGAGTGAATTTGTTGTTAATCTTGAAACTTTCAGACTCAAACTTAGGTAGTCTTAATACAACATGTCACTAGCATTCCTGTGAAACTTTACTTTTTCTAGGGCTCTGATATTCTCATAGCGCATCTTGATTTCAGACACCTTGTCATCATATGTTCTTTCTATATTTAATGTCTTTCTTTCCACATCTCTAACTGAGAGAAGTGAAGTCTTATGATGGGATATCTTCTCTACTTCGGGCAACAAGTCTCTTATTTCACTATTTTCCATACTTCCTTTGACAGCATGCTGGTTCATTAAGTCCTCCTTATATTGATAGACTTCCCCAGGTGTCTTGCTAAATATATGTTTCTTGCTGTTGAAAACCCTTGTACTACTTTCACCTTGTGGAATGCCTCTTGTACCAACTTATTCATTCTTGGTTGCACCTTCCACCATCTCCATGCTGGTTTTCTCTTTAGGTTTTTCTTCTTCCAGGTCAACCACTTGAGAGGATGATGTAATTTTCATTTTCTTAGGAATATCTTGCTAACTGATTGCACCTAGTGCCTATGAACATCTCCTCTTATTATAAACACTCATCTTTGGGGCTTTAAAAATCAATCTTGGAGAATCTTTTTGTTTATGGATCTGTTGAGGAGAAGACTCTATTGGTTTTATAGGATCGTGCTACAAAATGACCTCCATATCTATGCATGTTTCTAGATTAGCTAGTTTATCAAATCCTTCAACATGTTCATGCTCATAGGTGCCCAATTTTCTCATCAACCTTCTTATTGATATGATCTAGTGCAGGTCATATTTCCTTCCTTGTAATTGTGTAAATCCAAAGGGTCCACACCATGGGGTAAACAAGATTTTCTTTTTACCACGAAGGTTCCTACCATGAAAGGAAATTTTAAATTAGATGCCTTCTGTGCTTTCAGAAAGTTATCTGTTTTTGAAATGATCCTTTGTCTGATGAACTCTAGAGAAAAAATTCTAGGAGTAAAAAAAGACTGGTAAAAGATAAGGTCCTTCTTGATATCCATACACCCATATCACAGTATATTGTGTGAAAAACATCCAATATCCTACTCTTCTCTCTGTATTTGGTTGTAAAAAACTTTTCATCTCTTCTAGAACCCTTGGCAAGTCTAAGCCGAAGATAGGACTGTACACCCTGGACATGATCTTATTGATGAAAATAAGAAAGATGATCCTTTTACATTTAGTAGAGATAAAAGCAGTTTCAGGGAATTCAGTCTTGTTCAATTCTAGGAACATCCTCAACAAATGCGTGTAGTATCGGAAGTGTCTTAATGAACTGAAATTGACTAACTGTCGATGCATATTATTAGCAATAAATCTATCAAAGATAATACAAACCGAATGATGAGACTCTAACATAAAAAAGTTTAACAGGAAACCTAACATGACTTCTACCACGAACTTGTCATTATCCAACCCTAAAATTTGGCTATGCAGGGAGCAAGCCCACTGGACCTCAATGGTCATAACACTCACATTAATAGGAAATGACAGACTTTATGACTGGTGTTCACGTTTGACAATGGTTTGCAAAAATAGGGTTTTTACTTCTGAAGGGCATTCTCTGTAAATTGTGATCATATTTTCTTTGTCGAAGGGCTCTGACGCTACAAAGGGAGACTTTGATATATTGAGGGTGTGTCGAAGTGACGGGATATCTATTTGACATAAAACCTCTGACCCTAATTTATTTAAAATAACTTTTTCTTCCTACGAATATTGCTCCGCACACCAACTTATGAACTCAGGGAAAGGAAAGACTACTTCTACGACATAAGGTATAATGGAGGCTTAAGCCATTTTGAGAAAAGGGACCTGCTTCCCAACATTGTTTAACAAATTTGATATGGACATAGAAATGGGTGAGACTGTTATCTCTATATCAAAAATGTCGGAGTCCCTATCAATTAGGGCTTCTTCTCTAGAGGCGATGTCTCATTCGTTCATGGATAAAATGACAAGATTAACGACCATGGTGAAAAATACTTGTTAAGCAGCAAAGGATGTGCAAAATGGTTTCACTGTTGAGATTTTAATTTGAATGGAGGGTTTGTGCCACTTTTCAAACATTCGAGTGCTTTGAAAAATTATAGAATAATGAACCCGGGGCTCTCCTTTTATACGTGCTTTGATATCGGGGATTGGAGAAAGTGGTATTAGGTAGACCTCTTTTTTCCCTGATGTCCCTCTGAGAGAGCCACGCATCCAAAAATGAAACCATGACATTTTTTCTCGGCCTGCCTTCAACAAGTTATCCTCCACGCTGCTTTAGTGCTCAATATGCATCTTAGCCATTGATCCGGGTTGTATTCAAGATCGACGGTCTGTCGGGTCCCATCGACTTTCATATTGGGGATTTGGGAGAAACAATTTTAGGCAGACCGCTATTCCCCCCCGATGTCCCTCTGAGAGCGCCACATGTCCACAAATGAAACCACGACATTTTTTCCTAGCCCACCTTCGAATAATTAAGTCTCGCGCTATTTCATCGCTCGATATGGTTGTTGGTCATTGATTTGGTCCACTTCAAAATCAATGGTCCACCGAGTCCTACCTTTCGCACATCCTCTATATTTCTCCATATGCCACTGGATTTAGCCGGGTCCTCCAAACTATCATGCCTCCACAGTCATATAGCTCTTCGCTAAATTTCTGAAATTTGGATCCTGATCTGAAAATCATTATGGTGATAATAGGAGGAACGGGGACCGTTGATCCTTATGCCATTTGAATTTTCTGATTCAGAGTTCGGGAACATAGGAGTTGGTTATCGTGGAAAGGGCTGAAGCCCGAAGCCCAAAGCATTGTTGTGGTTTAGGCCCAGGACACATCCTGAGGTCATATGGTAGAAAGGGCCTAACATAGGGAACTAGTGCCATCGTCAAATTTATTCAAAGGGCCAAAGAGATAGCCACAGGGTTTTGGTAGAACCCACACTTTGGAGAAAGAGGGACCTATGATAAAGTACATTGGGTTCCAGCAGGTGCCTGAAGAGCCAATTCAGCTCAGGAAATTGAATGATCCTAGAACGGGAGGTCAAGTATCCCCCGAGGAGAGAAGGGATGGTTTGCACTAGAGTGGTATCAGATATGTACTTTGATTGCAGATCGTAGGCAAAGGAGAGATGGAGAAAAAAGATACTTTGATACCAGAGTGGTATCAGAGCCTGAATTTGTTCCTAGGTAATGGAGAATAGGAAAAAGAGATACTCTGATACTAGAGTGGTATCAGAGCCTGATTTCTCCTATAGACAGCAGGGGAAGAGGAACATAGTGATATTCTCTATGGAGACTATTGTGAGGTGTGAAACAGGCGGTAGACACCCAGGTGGGCTGCAGGTACAACAAGATGGTCGTTGGAGGTCATAAGTATGGTATAGGATAATATTGTTTATAGAGAAGCAAGGCAGAGATAGACTAGGAGCTTAGTGAAATTCAAGGGAGATGGAAAGGCTCACATTGAAAATGCAGTAGGAGGAAAAGGTACGTTGGAGGTACGAGTGGCCTTTGAAAAGGACAACTAGGTGGTCTGTTCGGAAGTTGTTGGCCAGGAGGTAGCAACATGAGTTAAATAAGAGGTTGAGGTATATCAAAAACCTCAATGGTGAGGAAAAGAGATCCAAAAGAGGTCTCCTAGGTTTCCAGGTGGGCAATGAGAGGGGATCAATTGATATCGTAAACTTCTAGGAGGGAAGAGGAGACATCCTGATTTTCCAAGTGGGAAAGGGAGAGGAGATGAGATCAACTAAGAGTTCATGTATAGGGGTGTTGACAAGTGGAGAGGAGGTGGAAGAAAGGACTAATCCATATGAACATTCATGCAGAGCTACAATCCACATGAATGAATATGATGACAAGTTGAAAACTTCTGTCACAGAGGAGAAGGGTAAAAGGAGTTTTCTGATCATTGGGGGAATCCAGGTATTCTTAACAAGCAATCGAGGATAGGTTATCACAGGTGTTTCAAATGCAACAGGAGGACATCAAGTTGAGGCTATCATAGAGGAGAAGGAGAAGATACTGAAGTATGTTCGAATAGAAGAGGAACATCCAGTTGAGTCACTTACTCAGTGGGATATGGAGTTGAAGATGCTTGAGGATTGGTTGAGTAGTTCATAACCATAAGGTGGCTTCCATGAGATATCCATTCCAGAAGAGACATACCATCATGATTTGTAGTTGGAGTAGGATGGGATCGAACCAACACAAGGGGAACTGATGGGACTTAGTCTATCATAGGAGGTAGCTGAACAACAGTTCAGTGGTGAGACTGCAAAATTGGAGTCTGTAGCAGAGTGGTTGGTCAACTTCATAGGAGATGAAGGTACCATGGGATGCCAGGTTGGTCTACTCATCAACCGACGTGAGGAGTTCCAGCTGAGCCGACAACATAAAGGAAGCCAGTCGGGAGAGCAACTAGAAGAATCCATAGAGGAGATAAGGAGGTTGATGGTGAAGTCAACGCAAGAAGTGGTCATCAAGGAGAAGCTAGAAAGAGGAGAACCTACATGAGCAATGGGGAAGATGCAACAATAGCAGCAACGAAGTGAAGGAGCAGGAGGAAAAATCCAAGAGAAGGTTTGGGATCTAGGATGGTTTCAATAGACATGGGAAGATCATGAGAAGGAGCTCATGAATTTTCATAGTTATGGAGTATGATGCAGGAGCATCGCTCCACCTCAGCAAGCACCAGTTTATTATCATGATTGGTGTGCATTCAGAACCTTTTTTGTTTCATTTGTCATTGATGTCAACACTTGAAGCAAGTTCAGTAGCAAATTCCGTTAGCCCCAACAATATGGTAAAGGGACTCAGGTTTGTTTGAGGTATAAAAGTATGAATATCAATTTATTTGTAGGTAAAAATATTCTATATGGATAGTACATGGCGTTCCATTTCCATTGATATGTGGAAGGTCACATAACTCCTCATGGTTAGAGAGTTATGGCCTTGTGAAGTTGGAGAAACCTCATGAGTTATATAGAAGGCGCTAGAAGGTCAAATAACTCAATTTATTCTAGAATATCCTAGAAGAAGTTTAATAGTCAAAGTGGTTGTAACTAGGAGTTATTCATGAGTTAAGTTGTTGTGAAAATAAAATAATTGAAAATAAATTAGTTGCAACTAGAAGTGGTGAGTTTACTATTTGTGGATAAAGTGGTTGTAAGTGGAAAAAGTGGTTAGAAGTGGGTTATCCCTAAAAGAAGGAAGTTGGGTAAAGTTAGTTAGAAGATAATGCCTTGAGGAAGCTACTTGGAGAGTATAAATGAGAGAAAAATGGTCTCCTATTAGCACCTATTGAGCACATTGAATAACTATTATTTTGTGAAATGTTTATTTCAGGTACTTATTGATACATCTAAAGTTACTTAAGTCTGAGGCAATAAATAAGGGTTGACAATGAAACTTTTAGAGTAGCAGAGTTCCTAAAAAAAAACCTATCTTTTGAGGTGTATGTGGGCTAAAATGGAGGAAGTCACGTACATATGTGGGCTAAAATGAAGGAAGGTGCATACATACGTGAGATGAAGAAGAGGATGTCAAATACAATTGGGAAAATACATGAAATCTTGAGTAGATGGAGATGCCAGGTCTCTATAGTATTAAAGAAAGTTCCCAATAAGGTCTACAGTGATCAGGTATAGTAGATCTATCGTAGGTTCAAAATGTATGTCATATTATTATGTGTAGTTGGATATTGTTGTCTACATGAGATATGATTATGGGAGATTGAGGATTTTTCATAGAGAGGGTATTGGTTGTATGGAACTTGTTGTATGAGTCATATATACAGAAATATAGTGATGGTGTGTTTAGTATTTATCATTAGTTCATCTTGTTAGTTTGAGTTTTAAGGCATATCTTGTATTTCTTGGTACATGGTTGAGGGTTTTTGTGGTACATGGTTGAGGGTTTTTGTGGTAAATGGTTGAGGTATTTTGGTTATGGTGTGTTTTTGAAGTTGTTGGTATAGTTTGAGGATGCATAACAATGAGGGTTTGATGTCTAGTACATCTGAGGGTTTATTGCACATGATTATGATTGTATGCACATGTATGGCACATGACTAGAGAGACATAGATGCACATGGTTTGAGTGATATTCTTATGATTTTGGGTATGAGATCTACGTTATAAGATTTGATCTACAGAGGATATTATTGGTACATGTTGTTGGTATATTTGGTATATGTTGGTACAGTTTATCGGCATAGGTTGGTTACAGGTTGATGGAACAGATTGGTATAGGTTTATAGTGGTATATTTCACATTGACAGTGTGGAAGTGGTTGCATCATTTATTTGACACTTATAGTTCAGAGTGGTTGGATGGGGCAAGGACAGTTTGTTGTAGCCACCTTCCGGTTGTAGATGGAGAATGCAGGGGATTGTATCATCCTTTTGGTTGTAGCTAGAGAACAATGGTGCTTCCAATGAATGTAATTCTTAAAGACATATAAGAAAAATTATTTCATGGTTTTCTTCTGCATTGAGTTTCCACGTAAAAATATTGGTGTACTTTGTATGTGTATGATTTCTCATTATTCATGGCTTATTTATTCTGCACTTATTGAATGATAATGGTAAATTTATCATAAATATAAACAAAACATATATAATATGGTTAAAAAGGATTAAAAGTATATATTATTGATTCACCCCCACCTCTTAGTAATCCAACAACTGGTATCAGAGTGGGTCCTTCAAGAGACAGTTTAACCATTGGAAGGATGTCATGGATTACTCTAAGATTGGGATACCATAGTTTGATGGAGAATATTACTCCTTATGGAGTATAATAATCAAGACACACATATAGGCACTAGTATTTAATGTTTGGCAATCAATGGTAGATGGATAGAAAGAACCAACCATTCCTCCAACAGATAAACATGGAAAGAAACTTGAAGAAAATAATTCAAGAGCTAAAAGTTCACCTCTAAATGGTTTGTCCAAAATTAATCTACAACAAATTTATGCATATCCATTCTAAAAGGGACATATGGGTCAAGTTGAAGAATGTATACGAAGTAGATGATAAATTCAAAGAAGCTAAACTTCAATTTTTCAGAGAAAAAATCAAACAATTAAAGATGAATGAAGATGAGAACATAGCATCCTACTTTCTACAAGTTGATGTAGTAAACAATATCAAAGGCTTCGAAGATGAGGTAAAAGAACACATTGTTGTCAAAAATGTATTGAGATGTTTACCAATGAAATTTGACTCAAATATTTCAACACTAGAAGAGATAGAGGATCTAACTACACTAACCATGGATGAGCTACACGGGAGACTCACGCCGTATGCAATGAGAAAAGACAAATATAATCTAATTACAAAAGAATTACCATTCAAAGGATATAAGAAGTAAAATAAAAAGGGAAAGAAAAATGTAAAGTTAGATAGTAGCAGTAGTGACATCTCATAGGACGATGAAGAAGTAGCCAACTTCGTTACAAGACTGAAAAAAGGGAACCATAAAATATAGAGATAATATTCCATTAGTTTGTTTTAATTGTAATGGAATTGGTAATGTTCCTAACAAATTTCCCCATAAGAAAAAGAAAAGGAATGAAGCATATGATCCAAATATAAAACAAACATACAAATGCAAAAGTACCAAAAATAAAATTTTCAAGAAAAGCTTTTGCACCAAAGAAGACAACAACTCATCAGATGAAGATGAATCCAGTGAAAGTGATACAAGCATGGTTTTATTCATGGAAATAGAAGAATCCTATGAAGAAGGATCCGAATACGAATATGAATAGGCATAAGTTGAATACCGAGAAGAATTTCTAAGTTCCATAGAAGTTATAAAACAAGAGAAGAAGAAAAACAAGTCACTTCAGGCAGAACTAAAGGAAAGAGTAGTTCATAATTTAGACTCGAAAGAACTAGAGAAGATGATTACTAAATTAAAAATCCAAGTTGAGGAAGACAAGAGAATTAAAGAAACACTCAAAGAACATGTAGAATAAAGAGACATGATTATTGGAAATTTGGAAGCAGAGATTGTCACATTGAGAAAGGATATTCAAAAGAAAAACATGCAAGACAACTCCGAATTTTGGGATGAGATTATTATCATTCAAAGGTTGAATCATGACAAGTATGTATTTGGATACAACCATAAATAAAATGGATCAAGATCCAAAACAACAGATCAAGAAACACAACAAAGAAGCTACGCAGAGATAGTTAGAGGAGACAAGAATTTTTACAAGATCACAGAGACACTCCTCCACCCAGAAGATTCAGATTTCATAATCAACGACAATCAGAAACAAGAAGGCCTCAAGAATAATAAGGGTTAAGAAGAATAACTCATTTTAGAATATCTACATCTCCCATTTATCAAACTATCTTTCTTGGTTTATGTTATTTATGTAACAATTTTGGACATAATGATCTGAATTGCAGAGTAAATAACAAGAATAGAAACAACCATGAAAGTTATGCACAAAATGATTATTAAAGAAGGCCTACTGAAACATAGAACAAAAGAGACAATAGGTTTGAATCCTTGAGTACTAATATGGAATGCTACAAGTGAAACAAATTTGGATACATGGCCAAAGACTGTAGAATGACACTTCCTCCGAGACAATCACAACATAATAACAACAATCATAGATAGGAACCTCAAAGAATATGGATAAGGAAGAATAATGAGTTCAATAATGATGAATGCATACTTTCTCTACAAGATAAATACAATAAACATGGTTGGTATGTTGACAATGGATTCTCAAAGAACATGACAGGTCATGAGGACATGTTTATAACCTTGATAAAGGAAAGATATGGATTAGTCTCCTTTGGAAACGACGAATCAAATAGAATCATTGGAAGAGGCACAATCACAATTGGAAATGATGATACCAAGGCAGAGAATGTTCTTCTAGTGGAAGATATGAAACACAATATTTTTAGTGTAATTCAAATGTGTGACCAAGGTCACAAACTTCTGCTCGATTCACAGAAGTGAGAGATAAGAAAAGCATGTTTAGGAGAAGTGGTTAAGAAATCTATAAGAACTTCAAGGAACATATATGTATTAAGTGAAATTGGAAATGAAAAATGTTGTTTAGGAAAGGAAGATGAAGTTTGGATATGTCATAATGGGTCACATAAAATTTGATATTCTTTTCAAAGCCAACAAAAATGAAGCATTCAAAGAAATGGCCCAAATCACGACGCCAACCAACACTTTGTGCAAGTATTGTCAACAAGGAAAGAAAACCAAGAACAAATCCAAGGAATACTCCACAACAAAGCCGTTGGAAATTGTGCATATTGATCTAGTTGGACCACCTAGAGAAAATGGGTTGAAAGGTGAGAAGTATTTTATGTTCTTGGTTGATGATTATACAAGAATGATTGTAGTATGTTTCCTCAGGAAAAAGTCGAAATATTTCAATAACTTTAATATATACAAGGAAATGGTTTAAAATAAAATAGATTAAAAAATCAAATGTTTGAGATTGGATAATGGAGGAGAGTTTACTTCAAAGGAATTTATGGAATTCTACAGCAAGCATGGGATAAAAAGAAAATTATACATTACTAGGACACCACAATAGAATGGAGTCATCGAGAGGAAGAACAAGACAGTAAATGAAATGGATCGAACTATGTTAATGGATTCCAGATTGACAGACATATTTTGGGCACATGTAGGGTATACAAAAATTCAAATTCAAAACAGAGTAATGCTCAGAAACAATAGCAATACAAATCCCTATGAGATATGGAAATGAATACCAGCCAATGTGAATAACTTCAGAGTTTTTGGAAGTAAATTATACATCAAAAGAGAATATGGAAGAATGGGAAAGTTTGATTCTCATGTGGATAAAGGTGTACTTGTTGGGTACTCAAGCACTAGGAAAGAATATAAATTATTCAATCTAAGGCTCAACAAAGTTTTGGAAAGAATTGATGTGACCTTTGATCGGAAAAGTGGATGAAGAATAAAGGAAGAAGAAAAGGATTCAATGGAATAGGTTCATGAAGAAGAAGCAACGGAAGAAAAAGTAGCAAGAGTGGAAGATGAAGAAGAAAATTTAAAGGGAGAAGAGAAAGAACAAAAATATCTTCAAGTACCTCCAAAGACACCTAGAAGACGAATACAAATGAATCATCCATCAAACCATATCATCGGGAAAAAATATGCAGGACTTGAGACTAGAAGAAGAATTTTTTCACCAGAACAACTGCACTTAGCACTCTTATCTACAACTAAGCCAAGAATTTTTTAAGAAGACAACAAGGATGAATTCTGGATAAAATCCATGGATGAAGAGTTGGATCAAATAGAGAAGAATCACACTTGGGAATTGGTTCCAAGGCCAACGTACAAGAATGTGATCAATAAAAAGTGGTCCTTCATAAACAAATTAAATGAAGATGGATAGGTTACCAGGAACAAAGCTAGATTGGTGTGTAAAGGATATAGTCACATTGAATTTATCAACTTTGAAGAGATGTCATCCCTAGTTGCCAGAATGGAAGTAATCAAATCGATCCTCACTTATGCATACTCCAAGAATATTAAGTGTATCATATGGATGTGAAATCAACCTTCCTAAATGGGGATCTAGAAGAAGAAGTCAACATTGAGAAACCAAAAGGATTCCAGTTTCCAAAGAATGAAAATTATGTTTGTAGGTTGAATAATCCCTTATATGGTCTAAAATAGACCCCCAGAGCATGGTATTCTAGACTTGACAGATATTTACAGCAGCAAGGATTTAGGAAAAGAAATGCACACAACAACTTCTACATCAAGGTAAATCAAGATCGTATTCTATTAATTGAAGTTTATGTTCATGATATTATCTTTGGAAGTGATGATGACAGGATGAGCCAGAAATTTGTAAAGGATATGAAGAATGAATTTGAAGTGTCACTACTTGGAGAATTATGGAATTATTTTTGGGTCTTCAGATATGTCAAAGAAACCAAGGAATTTTTATTTCTCAAACCAAGTATAACAGAGAAATGCTAAAGAGGTTCGAAATGGAAGATTTCAAAAAACCTAATACTCGTATGCAAACCAATTGTAAGTTAAGTAAACATGATGATTCAAAGTTTGCATATTAAAGGAAGTACAAGTCAATGATTGGCAACTTACTTTATGTGACAACATCCAGACCAGATGTAATGTAGGCAATTGAACAGGTGGCACATTTTCAAGCAGCAACAAAGGAATCACATGTTCTATAAGGAAACATGATATTCATATATCTCAAGGGTACATAAGAGTTTGGATTATGGTATCTAAAAGAAAAGGATCTATTACTTATTTTCTACACAGATGCATATTGGGCATGTTGCATTGATGACCAAATAAGTACAAGTGGAGTAGCATTCTACTTGGGTGGGTGTTCGGTATCTTGGACAAGCAAGAAACAACCATCAGTATCATTGTCTACAACTGAAGCAAAGTATATTTCAGCATAAGCATCTTGTACACAGGTTCTATGGATGAAATAAACATTGACAAATATACAGGTTGAGCATGATGAGCCTATTATGATATATTGTGATAATACAAGTGCCATCAATATCTCAAAGAATATAGTGATGAGCTCCAAGATGAGGCACATTCTAATCAAGTATCGTTTTCTATGGGAATAGGTTGTAGAGAACAACATACAAGTTGAGTATGTTGGGACCAAAAAACATATTGCATACATCTTTACAAAACTACTTCTAAGAGAATCTTTTGAGTATCTTCTCCATAAGATTGGTATAGTTTATGCCCCACAACAAATTTTGAACGTTATTATTATATGTCTTATATTTACATGAGGAAGCACCATAAAGAGGAAAATTCATTTTGGGGGAGCAGTCTCAAGGAGAGTTCAATCGGGCGGAGCAGCCCCATGGAAAACTTAATTAGGGTTACCTTTGTCATTGATGTCAAAGGGGGAGAGATTCATCAGATGCATGAAGTGGGAGTTATATCCTTAGAGAGATAGCACATAGGCATGATTCTAGGGGGAGCGATGGTCACAGGAGGAGCATGAGCGATATGCCTTCAATGTTGCATCAGAGTGCCACCATCAATGCCAAAGGGGGATATTGTTGATTAATTGGGTTGGTTTTCATTTATGTCAACCCGTGAATCAATTCTGGTAGCAAATTCCACTATCCCCAGTAGTATGGTTAAGGGAGTCAAGTTTGTTTGAGGTATAAAGGTATGAAGATCAATGTATATGTAGGTAAGACTATTATACATGGATAATACATGTGTCATTTTCGATGATATGTGGAATGTCACATAACTCCTCACGGTTCTATAGTTATGGTCTTGTGAAGTTGGATAACCCTCATGAGTTATCTAGAATCCCCTAGAAGGTCAAATAATTCAATTTATTCTAGAAGCTCCTAGAAAAAGTTTACTAGTCAAAGTGGTTGTAACTAGGAGTTAATCATGAGTTAAGTTGTTGCAAAAAGAAAATAATTAAAAGTAAATTAGTTGCAACTAGAAGTGGTGAGTTTACTATTTGTGGATAATGTGTTTGTAAGTAGAAAAAGTGGTTAGAAGTGGGTTATCCCTAAAACAAGGAAGTTGGGTAAAGTTAGTTAGAAGGTAACCCCTTGAGGAAGCTACTTGGAGAGTATAAATAAAAGAGAAATAGTCTCCTATTAGCACCTATAGAGCACATTGAATATCTATTATTTTGTGAAAGGATTATTGTAGGTACGCATTGATACATCTGAAGTTACATAAGTCTAAGGCAACAAAGAAGGATTGACGACGAAAGTTTTAGAGTTGCATAATTTCTAAAAAAACCCTAGTTTTTGAGGTGTACGCAAGATGCAATGGAGGAAGTCGTGGAAATACGCGGGATGCAGTGGAGGAAGGTGTGTACATACATCGGTTGAATAAGAGGAGGTCACGTACATTTGGGAAAAGCCATGAAAGGTTGATTAGATGAGGATGCCAGGTCTCTAGATTCTGAAAGAAAGTTCCCAGGAAGGTCTAGACTGATCAGGTACAACATATCTATCTATAGGTTAAAAAGGTATGTCATATTCTTATGTGTAGTTTCATATTGTTTTCTACATGAGATATGGTTATGGGAGATTGAGGATTTTCCCTAGATAGGCTAGTGGTTGTATGGAACTTACTATATGAGACAGATCTACATAAATACAATGTTGGTATGTCTGGTATTTATCATTGGTACATCTTGTTAGTTTGAGTGTTAGGGAATATTTTTCATTTCTTAGTACATGGTTGAGGGTTTGTGTGTTGTTGAAGTTGTTGGTATAGTTTGAGGCTGCATAACAGTGAGGGTTTGATGTCTATTCCATGTGAGGGTTTATTACACATGATTATGATTGTATCCACATGTATGGCACGTGACTAGAGTGACATAGATGCACATGGTTTGAGTGATATTCTTGTGATTTTGGGTATGGTATCTATGTTATCAGATTTGATCTATTTAGTAGATTATTGGTATAGATTGTTGGTATATTTGTATATGTTAGTATAGGTTATTGGTACAGGTTGGTTACAGGTTGTTGGCAAACATTGTTACAGGTTTGCAATGGTATATTTCACAGTGGCAATCTATTAGTGGTTTTTTCAGTTATTTGACACTTGTATTTCAGGGTGGTTGGATGGGGTAAGCATAGTTGATTATAGCCACCTTACCGTTGTAGCTGAAGAACATAGGGGGTTGTATCCTCCTTCTTCTTGTAGCCAGAGACTTCTGGAGTTGGAGCATCCCTTAGGCTGTAGCCTGGAAATATAGGGGGTTGGAGCCTCCTTCCAGTTGCAGCTAGAGAAAAAAGGAAGTTCTTTCTTCCAATGAATGTAATTCTTAAAGAAATATAAGAAAATACATTACATGGTTTTCTCTCACATTTGTTTTCCTCATAAAAATACGGGTGTACTATGTATGTGTATAATTGCTCATTGTTCATGGTTTATTTACTCCGCACTTGTTGAATTATAATGGTAAATTGATCATAAATATAAAAAAATGCATATATATTGTGGTTAAAAAAGTTTAAAAATATCTACTACTAATTCACTCCCCCTCTCAGTAATCCAACATTTTGGTGTAGCTTTAGAGGTTGGATCCTCAAAGTTTGTGAATGTGCACACCAAATCTTGAGATAAAGGTTGGTTTTATACAGCCCTGTTGCAACTCAAAAGGCCTTGGGGAAGAAGAGTACCCACTGACAATGACAACGAGGTATCCAGTGAGCCTTTTCGATGATCAACAAGATATGACGAATATTGACAAGATACGTCAATGTGAAGCAACATTCGATGATTGATGAAAGACTCCAAAACAATTTCATCAGTGAATGGTAACTTGGAATACTTTAGTATATTGTGAATGGTTTTATTTGGTTATAGCATAAATGTTGAAATTTTGAATTAGCTAATGTGATACAAGATTAATGAGTCTATGTTGAATCCATGTGTATTACCGAGATTAGATTAAAAGTATAAATGTTGAAGTGTATGAATCCAAGTGTTAGTGATTAGGCATTTTTTTTTCAAGCTAATTATGTATTTATTTATCATAATAGTTATTTTTTAAGGAAGGTCCTTTAAACAAAATATCATGACCAAATCCATTGTGCCATTTGAACCAAAATGATTACATGTTCTATAAATTTTTCCAATTATCAAATTCATTGTTGTAACATTTGTTTTATATTTAAGTTGAAGCAAATTGTGATTCTACTCCTCTATCAGATTCTAATTGAAACATTTTTATACACTTGTTAAAATACGATATTGAACATGGTGATTAAATCAAAACCTTTTGTGTTTCATCTGTGTGATGGAAAATGGGATTTCTGAGTTATAACTAGAAGGTGGTGTCTTTCATTTAAATATTTTTTTCTCATTCATTTATTTTTTTGGCGAAACCATAACATACTGTAAACAGAAAAACTATGTCATATAGCTACAGGTAGTAGAGAATAAATCCTTTCACTCCTACCCACAAGAGTAAACACATGTATACAATTTAAATAATGAAGCTTAAAAATAAAGGAAGAAAATAAAAATACTTTCGCTCTTACGTTGTTCTTCACTAAATCAATTATTTCCTTTCATTTATTAAGTCAAATTTCATTAATTCTATAATATAAAATAAGGGATAATCGCATTACCCTAATGCAGGAAACAAAGAAAACGTTTAAAGCAAGTAATAAGACCACCTAACAATTCAAGGTACACAAACTTTCACTTTTTGATTGAAATTTAAGTACAAACAAGGTTGTGTGGCAGCGTAGTCCCTGTCAGGTTGAATTGGATAGGGAAAAGTAGGAGAGGCAGATGGAAACTGTAGTGAAGATGTGGCAAGCAACATGAAGTACAGGTGGTATCCATACAGTAAATGACATGTGGCTTGTAGAGACCCATTTATTTTTTGAAATTATATAACAAAATACAATTTGTGCATAGTGGAAGAAAAACAATTATGACAACAAAAATATGAAAGGAGATAAAAAAGTAGTTTAGTTTGAAATATATTAAATAAGTTACAAGTTCTTTGAAATTTAAATGCATTTGTCATATAGACTGGTGAAAGATAAAAATGTATGAGGACATAAATTTAAAAGGAATTTAAATGCATTTGCCATATAGACGAGTGAAAGATAAAAATGTATGAGGACATAAATTTAAAAGGAGATAAAAAAATAGTTTTAATTGAAATATATCAAAAAATTAAAGTATGTTACATATTAATGGAAATTAATTTAAAAGGATATAAAAGAGCAGTTTAGTTTGAAATATATTAAATAAGATACAAGTTCGTGGAAATTTAAATGCATTTGTCAAATAGACTGGTGAAAGATAAAAATGTAATAAAAGTCTGTTACATATTACTGGAAATGGATTTGTAATATAGACTGGGATTGGGGCTCCCACGGACCATAAGAGAAATATGTACAAGAAACAAGATTGTAGAAAGAAGAGGTTGGGGACGGTAGAATGCAATACCTGAAAAAAAAAAAAAATTGAACAGTATCAGTGTTTGGCTATACATTTCTATTTTAAAAAGTGGAATAAATGGGTTGATAAACAAAGAAGGATGCGATCAGTAGACTTATAGTGATGGTACATATGAGCCCTTTTTCTATTTTCTTGTGGTTTTCATTTCATTGATGTCGGCGACGACTCCTGGAATCGTGGCAACTACCTATTGCCTTTCATAAAGGGCTACTTCAATTCCGTTTCAATCCATTCTTCAATGTAGCTTCTCATTAGGGCGGCGTTGATCTCATTCTGGGTTTTTATGTTGAAATTTTTTTTTTCTAATTCCCTTAAGTCGATAGAAAGATTTTGCAGAGACTGATGAATTTCCTCATTTTGTACTGAATAGTGGACTAGCCAGTGGTCGACATGATCTTGATCATATTCAAGGATGTTGTAAAAATTTTCCAAAGACAACGCCTTAAACATATCAACCTGTTTATCGAAGTCTTTCCTAGTTAAGGGAAAGGAGTTGACGATTAAGTTGGGGTCTTGAAATTTATTCTTGACAGCCTTGTGAATATTTTTTCTTTATTTGATATGCCTTGTTCACATGATTCAACAATGAGATCTAGGTTCTTCACTTTTTCTTTCCAGCATGCATTTAATTGACCGATCCGGTTTTTGGATGGAAGATCTTGTTGTCTTCTTTTTGTTTCTTTCATGTTGTTGAAAATGGTGCCAAAAGGAAGGACCGTGTTTAAGTATAAATGTTATTCATCTTTTAACTCCACCTACAAATGTTTGAGCAAACTATGTGCCTTGGTTCTAAGGGAAGTGATGGTTTTTTATGTTTGACATGCCTCAGTAACCAGTTCCATTCTTTTGTTGATATTATTCTCCACATATCCTCTATAGGATGCGAGGAGGATGGAGGATCATTTTAAGTTGGCTGTAGGGGTGGTAGGCATGGCTATTGCCAAATGATTGGCAAGCAATGGCATAGGAATCCAATATTGTTCCAATTCCTTGAGTCGGTCCTTCAGTCTAGAATTCTCAGCCTCGATGCCTCCAATGGAATCATGAAGTGCATCTCCGCTCACTGTGTGAAGTTGACAAATTTGGGGCGATCGCATGTTGGTAAGGTCAACCTTTGAATGAGATTTTCCTTTCTTATTTTTTACATCTTTTTTTTCAATGATCAATTTTTTGGACTAGCTGTCAAAAACAACGCTCTGGAACAAAAAGGGTTAATATTCATCAAAGTTTTTGGTATCGGATATGTCCATTGGATGACTATGATGGATGGTGTCTCTAGTCTGATCAAGGTATCGGAGCATGCTATCCAGATCAAGCTCAAGTTCCATGTTCTCACTCTGAATTTTGGGCTCTTCCGCCTACCCCAAATTTTTTTTCGCTTCTTGTCTACTAGAAGCTTGTGAGAACTATCAATTTTAGAGTGAGGAGGGTTGTTATCTCCTCCTCCATTTGAAGAACTTTGAGTTTCTTTGTTGTTGTGGTGGGTCGTTGCAACAATGCTCCAGGATGTCGTACTTTTTAGAGTGTTATTCGTCGATTGAACACTCTTGTCACTAGGGCCTTTCCCCTGTTGCCCGTACAATTTAGTGTTTCTTTGCAGTGTGTCTAGGTCATCAACATTAGAAGCAGGAGCATTGTCGCCAGTGTCTCTGTTTTCGGACAGGTGTTTTTTGAAAAAAAATCATCCAGGCCAAGTGTTTGTAAATGTTGTCAAAAAATATTATCTGGGTCGAACCCTCTTAGGATATCAACATATATGAGGTTGAATTTGCTAGAATGTGTTGCAAATTTGTCAATTTTGTTGACATTTTTCAACATGAAGTCCCCAACTTTCCAAGTTAGAGGAATGAATTGTTTTTTTCTCTTCTTTTGCAATAGATGCAACCAGTAGTTGTATTGTCATGCTACTTCTACAACAAACATTATGTTCGTAATGTGACATGGAAGTAGAGCAAGTTTTCTCGTGGAGCCAAAAATTTGTATCACAGTTTTATTATCCAAATGTCCAAGTGTCCCCTTCCTATCCAAAAAACTATTCCCTGTTCAGGTATGTGGGGAGCATGTTCTCCTAACAACAAAACTTTGAAAATAGACACAAAGCCATTAAAAACCTTATAAAAATAGTGGGAATCCTTGTGCTTCCACAAGGCCTAGTACTAGAACGTTACTGGGTCGAATTCCCAATTGAAATTCTTGGACAAAGATGGTTATGGAAACTGAAAACAATGTGCTATAGAAAAAACTAAGTAGGACAACATATAAAATTTATTTTCCCTTTTGAAGCTTGACAATTGGGAACATATTTCATGGGAAATTAATTTGCCCCAATAAAAAATGGCTTGTTCCTTGACTGTGAAAAGAAAATATAAAGAGCCATCTGGGAAACAGTTGTTGTGGACTCTTATCTCGTTATTCTTGTAAATAGCCAGGCAATTTCACAAAATGGATTTCTAAATGAACTAACCTGCAATCTTGTGATATCTTCAGGAACTAAAATTGGGCGTTGGCCCTTGACCAAGTTTTGGGAGATCCTTGGTCAAGTTGACCTATTTTGGGACTTCAACAACTTGTTAAAGGAGGAGCGCAAGACGAAGCAGAGATCACAGGATATCAGCCCCTTTTTGGGTCCTTTTTGGGATTTGGGATTATGTAACGAGTATGGGATGTCGGCCCATGGGTTTACCCATGTTTGGGCCTATTTTGTAAAGTATAAATAGATGCTAAGGCGATGTAGTGAGGATATATGTATAGAAGGAAGTTATGAAAGGCTAAGTGCTAGTTCTATGTGATTGAAGGATTGTAAGTGCTTTGTGCATGCTGTGTGAAGCTTGAAGAGGTGAGTTAAAGTGACTGTAGAAGGATTAGTGTTGTATCCTAGCTCAGGGAAGGATGATATAGCGAGATGTGCAGATCTCTTGTCCTATGTGAAGTAGGTTTTTAAGGATCTGTGCATGTAACCTATTGAAAAAGCTAATAAACAAGAAGAGTTGGTGGATGTAGCCCTAGGGTGGGGGTGAACCACGTAAATACTGTTTTATTCTTCTTTGTGCCATGTGTTGATGTGTTTATGCCTTTATTTGCTAAGTGCTTTGATATAGATAAATAGATTTGTTTATGATTTGTGCCAATGATGTATATGGATGTGGATCTGACCTATGTAAATGTGCTTAGTGCTTGAATCTACTGGATCTAATCAACTTCTCTATCCTAAGTGCTTAATACGTTAGATCTGAGTGAATGATGCGATGCTCTATTTCATCTGCGCAGTAGATAGTGGTTAAATATTGATGAACTATAGATGCTAAGTTCTCTGTTAAGTATTACAATCATAGATCTATGTCCCAACTAAGGTTGCAGACACCTGAGTCCTGCAACCACCCCTGCCTCTACCTCCGGTGAGACTTCATCTGCTTTTCAAGTGTTGTTGAAAGGGTCGGTAGTTAGGGATTTTTTAGTGCATTGTTGTAGCATTGAACCTTGGGTCTGCCCCTGTGCCAACATATGGTTCCATTGTCAGGACCTGAAACTGTGATTTCTAGGAACTAAGGAATAAGAAGCTTTGTGCAAAGATCCGAACTGAAACTGTGAAAGATCTATGCGTGGATCTATCACTCTAGTGCGTAGTACTCTGCTTAGTATGACAAAGCTCTTTTCTAAGGAAAAGAATTCTGATCTGAAGAAAAGAGGTAAGATCTGAAAGCTTTGTGCTTTGAGAAAGGTAAAAGTGAGATTTTTTTATTAAAAGAGGTAAGATCCACAAGCTCTGTGCTTTGATAAAGGTAAGAATATTGAAAAGTTCTAGATCTGAAATCTTTGTGCTTTGTAGAAGTAAGATAAGTGGAAATTTTTGTTTCAATGGTATGGATCTAGGTATGTTTGATAGATTTTGTCCTAGCTTGAAAACTAGGGCACTAATAGATGAAAATAGGTTTAATATGAGTAGATATGATAAGAATAGTGAAAGATATGTTACACCTATGCATAGAGAGAATGTTTGGACTAACAACTGGATGCAGGATCCTAGAAAGAAATGTTTACAGGTTAGCTACCATGATCATAGCACACAGTACAGGAAAGGTTGGGGATCATTTAAAATAAAGAGAGGATTAACCCTCTATTACAGTTGCAGAAAACCGGGACATCTTGCTAAGGAATTCCCTAGGAGAAGACCTAGTTGTCTTTTTTTCAAAGATATATACCATGAAGTATTATATTGTCCTAGAATGATTGTTAATCTTGAAGAAATAAACATGAGACAAGAAAACCCTAAGGTATATCTAGAAATGGTAGAACCCTAGAAAGAATCAGAGAAAGTATTGCTACAGATAAAAGAAACCTTGAATGACCACTGACATATCAGTTTATCAGAGATATTCAAAGAAAAAGAATTCTTGGAAGCAAGAATAGGAGACTTCAACATTGACTGTGTTATAGATGAGGAAACACAGGTAAAGATCATGACAGAAAGAACTTGGGAACTTTTAGGGAAGCCTGCTATGACTCCTTCATTGGGAGGAATAGGTCTATTTAGAGGAAAGTTGATAAACCTATGTGGAAATCTCACCCAGATATCTATGGATGCTAATGGAACTTAAACAAAGGAGGAATTCGAATTTGTTAAATTTATCGAGGACAATGCTCCATTTACTATGTTACTAGGAAAACCTTGGATTGAAAGAGATCAGGCCAGAAGGAAAGAAGAAGAAGAAGTTTTAGAACAATAGAAGAAAAAGTTCAAATAATTTATGACTAGAAGGATTGCACACTTAATTGAAGAACAGAAGAACAGATCAAAGCTATTTAACACCAGAGATTTGGATGTCGAAGTTACAAGAACACTAGAATACCCACTCAAGATTGAAGTACCTATTCCAAATAAAGAAGAAGTATCACTGATGCAGCAGCATCGCAAACATCATAAGTAGCAAGCAAGAGAGAAGATGGAAGACAGTTGGAAAGCACCAGCGCACATTTTTTGAAATGTTTTGAAACATTAATGTAATAGTTAAGAGGAAGCACACTTAGAGATTATAAATAGATCTTGAGCAGTTGCTCTCATCTATAGTAGGTGAAGGAATTTATGCATAATTAATGTAAGTAGGTAGATTTAAATGCAGATTAGATATTTTAGAGCATCGGAGGGAGAAACAAATATACACACCCTCATCTTGTATCATTGTAACAATTAACATTATCAATTGAGAATAGAGCATAGAGGAGAAGAAGCAGAGAGTTGTGTAGAAGAGCCCATGTACAAAAGTTATGAGATTAATATATGAAACTTTGATTCATATTCATGGTGTTCTAATGCTTTCTGTGTATACATGTTGAATGTTATGCTCATGGTTGTTTACTCTTTCTGTTGTACATTTGTTTTTATGCTATGTATCTATGATTTCATGTTGGGTATTTGATGTCTAAGAGAGTAAAGAAAGGAGTTTCAATTGTTTCTCTTCTTGAGTCAATGTTCCTGCAAGGAGTGCAGTGGAGCGTCTGCAAGGAGTGCATTGACGGGTTCAGAGTTCATCTCTGAAAATCTTAGGAGGGATACCGTTGTTCTCATTTCCCGCGAAAGTGAAAGTCAGGCACAGAAGTCGTGGAAGGTGTGCATAGGCTGGTTGGAAGTTTAGAACTTATCAACCAAAGAGAGGGTTTGAAGATTGTTGTCGCAAGGAGTTGCGTAGAGTCAAAGGATTCAAATACTTAGATGTATTTGAAGAGTGTCACAAAGAGTGCGTGCAGAAATCTCATAGGAGATTTGAGTTAGTGAAAGGAAGCTCAGGAGAGTTCTCACCTTCAAGGTGTTGAAGAACAAAAGAGGGGTTTTGGTCATCATGCAGAGGCCATTTCATAGTGAGGAGGATTACTGAGATGACTCAGAGTGAAGTTCTTTGAAGAAGAAATTTGGATGGTCGGAATTCTCCAAGGAGAATCCTCGAAATAGCAAGGACCATAGGATCCAAGGAAGTTGCAGGGGAGTTAAGCGTTGGATAGATCCACCCTTAAAAAGGCAGAGTCAACGTGGACCATCGATTTAGATCTGTTTAGGTCATCAACCATTTCGTCATTTCGGGGTTCGAAAGTCCGAAGTGTAAGCCAAAATCCTTGGCTAATCAAATCCCCAAAATGCGAAAAGGAGGTTTTCGTGGTGGAAGCAAGTTAAGTTTCGAAACTTCAGAGTTCAGGGTTTTAGAAGTCTCAAGGGAGAGAGATTGGGACACACTAGGGGAGAAAACCTAAAAATGAAGAGGAGGCAACACGTGGAAGGATAGGAGAATTCCCGTCGAGTTTGGGAAACAACGAGGTGAGGTACCATTTCGGAATGTCAGGTTTCAGGATTTCGGGAGCCGTGGACTAGAGTTGCATGACATCGCAACTCTCGAATTCACAAAATCCAAAAATATGAAACTAACGTCAGGTAAAGGTCAAGTGATTTAAGTATTTCGGGTTTCGGAGGTCGGAGAGGTGAGGTGCTTGACCATAGGATTCGTGAAATCACGAAGTCCGATATCCCGAAATAAAAGAGGAATTTCCTCAAAAGTGTTGTTGTGGGTAGATTTCCCAAAAAGGAAATAGAAGAGCCACTCAAGCTCTCAAGGGATGAAAAGAAAATATCATGTGCAGATCCCGACCTGCGGGTCTGGGGAGGGGTCTGCATCAAGTTTGGTATCAGAGAATAGGAAAATTTTCTTTTCTTTCTGTAGCAGGGAAAAGAAAGATTTTCAGCCATTTCATCGAGAAGAAGAGACAGGCAGACACCCGATCCACCAGAGGAAAGGGAAATGCCAAGAAGGAGGGGTAGGAAATTACCTGAGCTACCAAGGGAAAGAGAGATGCGTGAACTACGTGCCAGGATGGATGCCATGGAAACAACACAGAGGTGCAAAGTCGGTGCTAGAGATATCAGTGAGTCTAAAAGTGAAAATGGAGCTGGACATGGAGAAGAAGAAGTTGCAGAAGAGGATGCAGCAAATGAACGCCTACTCAGGGTTGTTGCAAGGATGGGTGCTAGGGAAAAATTGGACATTCCAGTATATGAAGGAAGCCTGGATGTTGAAGAGATTCTAGACAGGATTAGAGCTCTGGACACATATTTTGACTATGAAGATGTCGATGAAGACAAGAAGATCAAACATGTTGTCACAAGACTTAAAGGACATGCATCATTGTGGTGGGATGAACTACAAACTGACAGACGCTGCAAAGGCAAGCAGAAAATCAAGAGTTGGGATAGAATGATTGCGAAGATGAAAGAAAAATTCATTCCCAGGGATTACCAAATTACTCTATTTTAAAGAATGCATAATTTGAGACAGAAGTTTATGTCAGTAAAAGAGTACACTGAAGAATTCTACAGGCTGAACATCAGAGCAGGTCATCGTGAAAGTGATGATGAAAAGGTTTCCAGGTATATGAATGGTATGAGATATGACATTTAGGATGATATGAGAATGATGACCATCCGAATGGTAGAAGATGCTTATCATATGGCTCTAAAGGCTGAAGAGAAGCTAAGCCGAAAGTAGGGTCAAAGAGGACGAGGCAAAAGTCAGCCCAGAGGAAAAAAATTTCTCCAAGATAGGAATCAGAAGCCTAAGGAGGAATGGAAGAAACCTCAACCTCAAACTAAGACAGGTGGAAGCTCATAGAGAGGGAAGTATGCTGAACAGAGAGGACAATATGATGATAATAACACTTTTCCTCGCACTAGAGGAAGAGGAAGAGGCAGAGGTGGAGTAATAAAATGCTTCACATGCGGAAATAATGGACACAAATCTTATGAATGTCCAGATAAGAAGAAAGAAGGTGGTGAGACTCACATTTCCGAAGCACAAAGGAAGAATGTTGAAGCAGAGGATGTTAAAGGTGGGAGATCACTGGTGATGAGAAAAGTTCTCTGAACAGCAGAAAAGGAGGTGGAGAATCCAGTGCAAAGGAATAGTATTTTTCGGACTGCTTGCAAGACCAAAGATAGGGTATGCAAGGTCATCGTGGAAAGTGGTAGCACAGACAATCTCATTTCTACAGAGATGGTAGAAAATCTGGAGCTGGAGACTATTGAACACCCAAGTCCATACAGAGTTTCATGGCTACAAAAAGGACATCAGGTAAATGTCACTAAACAATGTTTAGTTGAATTTAAAATAGGAGGATATAACGATAATATATTGTGTGATGTCATTTCCATGGATGTTTGTCATCTATTGCTAGGTAGACCGTGGAAATATGACAGGAATGTAGTTCAAGATGGGAGAAAGAACACATACACCCTAGAGAAGAATGGGAGAACTCACATGTTGTCGATTAAGGACAAAGAGGTGAAACCCGAAGTAAGCAACACTGTACTTCTCATGAGTGGGAAGGAACTTCTTAAGGAGGCTAAGAAGAAGAAAGATCCACAATTCATTATGGTTAGGAAGTCTAGAATTGTTTTAACCAATACGAGGGTGAATGATTAACCAGAGGAAATCCAGAAGTTACTAGAGGAATTTGTTGATATAGTAGTGGATGAACTACCTCATTCATTGCCACTGATTAGAAGTATAAGTCATCACATTGATCTTATACCTGGGACAGTTTACCAAATAAAGCAGCATACAAATTGACACTGCAGGAGAATGAAGAGGTCAAAAGACAGGTCCAGGATTTAATGGACAAAGGGTTGGTTAGAGAAATCTTGATCCCATGTGTTGTTCCAACAGTGATCAGCCCAAAGAAAGATGGAGGCTGGAGGATGTGTACAGACTCAAGAGAAATTAACAATATTACCATCATGTATAGATTTCCATTGCCAAGGATGGATGATTTGATGGATTGTTTGAGTGGGGAATTTTTTTTTTCGAAGATTGATTTGAAAAGTGGTTATCATCAAATTCGTATGAGAGAAGGTGATGAATGGAAGACAACCTTCAAGTCTAACGAAGGGTTGTATGAATGGCTTGTTATGCTGTTTGGCTTAACAAATGTGCCAAGTACCTTCATGAGATTGATGAATGAAGTCTTGAAGGATTTCATCGAAATTTTTTTCATTGTGTATCTTGATGACATACTGATTTTCAGTAAAATAGAGGCAGAGCATCTAAAACATTTGGCTACAGTGATGCAGAGGCTACAACAAGAGAAGATGCTGATAAATATGAAGAAATTCTCATTCATGAAGACAAAGCTCATTTATTTGGGTTTTGTTATTTCTGCAGATAAGTTGAAGATGGATCCAGATAAAGTGGAGGTGATTAAGAATTGGCCATCACCAAAGAGTATCTTTGAAGTTCGAAGTTTTCATGGATTGGCTAGTTTCTATCAGAAATTCATCAGGAATTTTAGTGGAATTAGCGCACCAATGATGGACAAAGTGAAGAAAAGACATAAATATTTTCACTGGATAGAAGAAGCAGAGAAAAGCTTCAATTTGTTAAAAAGGAAGATTACTGAACAACCAATTCTAGTGTTGCTAGATTTTAGTAAGACGTTTTGGGTCAGGTGTGACAGTAGTGGTTTTGCAATTGGAGTGGTTTTAAGTCAAGATGACAAGCCAGCCACTTACTTCAGTGAGAAACTGAATGAGTCAAAGGTTAAGTACTCCACGTATGAAAAATAATTTTATGCGGTCATACAGGCACTGAAAAAGTGAAGGCACTACTTGATCCCTAAAGAGTTTTTTTTGTATAGTGATAATCATGCTTTACAATTTGTAACTCAGTAGGATAAATTGAACCAAAAGCATGCAAAATGGGTTGAATATATGCATAATTTTACTTTTGTAATTAAACATATTTATGGAACTGCTAACAAAGTTGTTGATGCTTTGAGCAGGAAATGTTTGTTGATGCAGGAATTTAGAGTCAAAACATTGGGTTTTGATCATCTCAAGGACATGTACAAGGATGATCCAGATTTCAAAGAGGTGTACGAGGCATCTGAGAATCCAGTTCTTAGAGATAGAAGTCAATAGGCTGAATATATGATCCAGGATGGATTATTATTCAGAGGCAATCAATTGTGCATTCCAAAATGCTCCATGAGGGAGAATTTGTTGAAGGAAAAACACAGTGGAGGATTGGCCGAACATTTCGGTCACGATAAAACGTTCTCCAAATTGAATGGCTCGTATTTTTGGCCAAGGATGAGAGCAGATGTCAAAATTTTTGCAGATAGATGTAGAATTTGTCAGCACACAAAGGGAAGGAAATAGAACATAGGATTATATCAGTCGTTACCCATACCAGAGAGGTCGTGGGATGTAGTAAGCATGGATTTTTTGTTGGGATTTCCAAGAACAGAAAGAGGGTTTGATTCGATCTTTATGGTAGTGGACAAATTTTTGAAAATGGCACACTTTATACCATGTCAGAAAACCAGTGACGCAACTCACATTGTGAACCTGTTTTTCAAAGAAGTTGTCAGACTTCACAACTTACCAAGGAGTATAGTTTCAGATCGAGACACCAAGTTTGTGGGACATTTCTGGAGGACTTTATGGAAGAAGTTGGGGACGAGTTTTTAATTTAGCTCAACTTATCATCCTCAGATGGATGTGCAAACAAAAGTTGTTAACACAATCTTGGGGGATTTACTAAGAAGCCTAGTGACTGAACATCACAGTCAATGGGATCACATTCTGCCACAAGCAAAATTTGCTTATAATGATTTGATCAATAGAAGCACAAGGCATAGTCCATTTCAGATTGTTTATGGAATGCAACCCAGGGGAGTTTATGAACTGAAAAATTCAGAAAAAGATGAAAGTAGAAGTTCTAGTGTAGAAGATTTTGCAGAAGCAATGAAAGAAATTCACAGCCAAGTGAAGGAGCGATTGCAGAATTCAAGCCAGGAGTCTAAGTGCAAAGCAGATCAATACAGGAGAGAACTTTAATTTGAAGTTGGTGCTTTGATTTTTTGCACATCTGAGGAAGGAAAGGTTCCCAAGGGGAACATATAACAAACTGAAGATGAAGAAAATTGGACCATGCAGGATCATAAGGAAATTTGGGGCAAATGCATATGAGATTGAATTACCCGATGGGATCAAAATTTCACCAATATTCAACATCTCAGATTTGTAACCTTAAAAAGCTGGAGAAACAGGAGCAGACAGTGAACATACATAGGTTCAGTGGGCTAAACAAATGCCTGTAGCTGAAAATCCACAGATGGAGAGAATACTTGACAAGAGAGTCAGTAAGAGCATCAGGAGAAAAGAATATTTTGAATACTTGGTCAAATAGAAGGGACATCCAGTTGAAGATGCCAGCTGGGAGAATGAAACGTAAATTCAGAAGCACGGATAGACAGTGCAAGAGCTAATGAACAAGAGTTCATGAAATTTTTCAAGCGAGGGAGTATGATGCAAGAGCATCGCAAGCATCGTAAGAAGCAAGAAAGAGCGAAGACAGAAGACAGTTGGAAAGAACCAGCGCGCATTTTTTGAAATGTTTTGAAACATTAATGTAATAGTTAAGAGGAAGCACACTTAGAGATTGTAAACAAATCTTGAGCAGTTGCTCTCATCTGTAGTAGGTGAAGGAATTTATGCATAATTAATGTAAGTAGGTAGATTTAAATGTAGATTAGACAGTTTAGAGCATAGGAGGGAAAACTAAATATAGAAACCCTCATCTTGTATCATTGTAACAATTAACATTATCAATTGAGAATAGAGCATAGAGGAGAAGAAGCAGAGAGCTGTGTAGAAGAGCCCATGTACAAAAGTTCTTAGATTAATATATGAAGCTTTGATTCAGATTCATGGTGTTCTAATGGTTTCTGTGTATACATGTTGAATGTTATGCTCATGGTTGTTTTACTCTTTATGTTGTACATTTTTTTTTATGCTATGTATGTATGATTTCATGTTGGGTATTTGAAGTCTGAGAGAGTAAAGAAAGGAGTTTCAATTGTTTCTCTTCTTGAGTCAAAGTTCCTACAAGGAGTGCAGTGGATCATCCGTAAGGAGTGCGTTGATGGGTTCAGAGTTCATCTTTGAAAAGCTCAAGAGGGATACCATTGTTCTCATTTCCTGCGGAAGTGCAAGTCAGGCACAGAAGCCAGGCAAGGTGTGCGTAGGTTGGTTGGAAGTTCATAACTTATCAACCAAAGAGAGGGTTTGAAGACTGTCATTGCAAGGAGTTGCATAGAGTCAAAGGATTCAAATACTTAGATGTATTTGAAGAGTGCCGCAAGGAGTGCGTGAAAAAATCTCATAGGAGATTTGAGTTAGTGAAAGGAAGCTTAGGAGAGTTCGCACCTTCAAGGTGTTAAAGAACAAAAGAGGGGTTTTGGTCATCATGTAGAGGCCAATTCATAGTGAGGAGGATTACTGAGCTGACTCAGAGTGAAGTTCTTTGAAGAATAAATTTGGATGGTCGGAATTCTCCAAGGAGAATCCATGAAATAGCGAGGACCATAGGATACAACGAAGTTGGAGGGGATTTAAGAATTGGATAGATCCTCCCTTCAAAAGGCAGAGTCAACGTTGACCGTCGATTTCGATCTGTTCAGGTCATCAACCATTTCGTCATTTAGGGGTTTGAAATTCCGAAGTGTAAGCCAAAATCCTCGGTCGATCAAATCCTCGAAACCCGAAAAGGAGGTTTTCATGGTGGAAGCAAGTTAAGTTTCGAAACTTCGAAGTTCGAGGTTTCGAAAGTCTAGAGGGAGAGAGATCGGGACACGGTAGGGGAGAAAACCCAAAAATGAAGAGGAGGTGACAGATGGAAGTACAGGAGACTTCCCGTCAAGTTTGGGAAACAACGAGGTGAAGTACCATTTTAGAATGTCGGGTTTCAGGATTTTGGGAGCCGAGGAGTAGAGTTGCATGACATCGCAACTACCAAATTCGTGAAAGTCGAAAAGCCGAAACTGACATCAAGTAAAGGTCAAGTGATTTAAGTATTTCTAGTTTCGGGGGTCGGAGAGGTGAGGTGCTCGACCACAAGATTTGCGAACTCGCAAAGTCCAATATCCCAAAATAAAAGAGGAATTTCCTCAAAAGTGTTGTTGTGGGTAGATTTCCCAAAAGGGAAATAGAAGAGCCAGTCGAGCTCTCAAGGGCCGAAAAGAAAAGATCCTGTGCGGATTTTGACCTGCGGGTCAGGGGAGGGGTCTTCATCAATCACCCTCAAATTTTAGGAAGGAATCTCAACAGTGCGAAGTAACTATGCCCAAAGAAGAGAAGAATTAGAACGGAAAAAGGCATACCGAGAAGAAGCTCACTAGGAAGAAGGCTAGGAAGATAAGTAAGAAGAGAGCTAAGATCAAAAAGTTGAACAAGGTTCCAAAGGGAACTTCATAGAAGGAAAATTTGCAAAATTGGAGCTTCGTCGGAATATCATAACAGCGTCACATGGCACTTTTCCATGGTGAAGCAATATAATCATTTGGCCGACCCACCAAATGGGCATAAAGGCATTTATGTCTTGCCACCAGACTGTTGGACCGCACCATAATGGGCAGAATAGAGTTAGTGAGGGTTTCTTTCCTGTTGCAAGAGATTTTTTACCAAGTTATCTATTTATCCCTTCGCTCCATGCACCGAGAACACTTTTTCTAACCGTGAATCTGAGCCCACAGACTCATTGATTTACACAGTGATCATTGTACCATTTCCCTCTATCCTATTGCAGTGTCTAAGTTACTCTTGGAACCCGATATTTCTAACCCTGAGCATGTATGTCAAACAAGATTAGCACTGTAGAGAAAGTTGTTGAAGAAGTTATGATCGACCTCATGACTAAAAGAGTCATGTCGATGTCTATAGGTGTACAAGCTTCATCAACGAGAATGGTGCAAGCCTCTTTGTCGACAGCTGGCAGAGCCAGACCATCCCAACCATCAGCAGAAAAGAGAACCAAGCATAAATATGACCTCGTAAATGAAAAACTAATTCCAACCATATTTCCCGATTACATTCCACCTCTGGTTGGCGTGGTGAATCATGATAGGGTACCATGTGATATTGAGTACACCATAGTTACTGCGTACCTCCCGAAGAGGATACACACAGTTCGAATAGACTAGGATAAGATCACAGTGTTGAATTTCAGTGACTTCAACCTCAGATATTGCAAGGTATATGGTATGCTCTCCCCATACAAGTACCTAAACAGAACTAAAGGAAAAAATTCAAAGATCATCCCCTAGTCGTGGACAATGAACCTCGCGTAATCTACCCTACTGAATGTCATGAATATCCCACACTTAGGAAGACACCAAGAAGTCAACGCCTATGTCAAGCTGCTACTGTCGTGTTACCATGGTGGCTACTTATGGATAGACCTCTGCATTACAGCTGACCCAACATTGATCCATGGGATCAAGGGCCTGAGTATGCAAGGATCTGACCCACAGGACTTTTATCCAAGAAAATTTGTAGATCGTGCACTAGCACAGAAGATCAAGGACACCTATGTTGATGTCAAGAAGGGAACAAGAGGCTACAAGGTAGCTTCCATCTAGAGTGGCACAGTACGCCTCACATGTCAACTAATATCTAGAAAATTAGTAAGAAAGAACCAACCTACGAAGGTCACCTAGTTAACTAGTTGGAACTAGTTTGTCGAGAAGCACAGGATCAGGGTTACGAATTTCATTTCAGCTGGCTCCTGGTGCTCATTGCATTTATTTCCTGGTAGATGCCGAAAGGAGTGACCTTCGCTGACATAGAGCCATTCAAGCCGCTTGCCGCGAAGTTCGCTACCCTATGGTATTCAACTGATATGAACAAATAATGTATGTCAAATGTTGTGTTTCATACGTACTACCTCCATCTAAAGTGAGCCATCGAATATGAGCCTCGCATGACCCCGAACACATTACAGACGTTCCAACCCCTGATGAATTTCAATGCACATCGAGACCTCATCTACATTACAACGCGAGTAGATGAACATCACAAGCAACTCCAGTCATATTATAAGATTACAGAAGAAGACCTTGAGGAAATCACCAAGGAATGGTCTATTGACCTCCTTATCCCCGCCAACCCTGTAGAGATATCTGATATTGACATCCCAAAAGACACCCATAAAGAACAGAACATGCCCGGACCTAGCAAAATGAAGCGAATTGAAGAAGTTCAAAACTCAAGCAACACCTCAGTGAAGACTGTGTCCATGTCACCTGATGAAGGGGGTGGTGACAAACTAGAAGCTAAACATAGACCAAGCAAAGTAACACCACCTAGAAACAAGGTGGAGCCATTGAAGAAGAGAAAGGTTTCCCCCCCGAATCCTTCTTCCCGAAAGAAGTCAAAATCCACCATGACCAAGATGTAGACTGTCCTCACCTCTGACGATTTTGACTTCATCATAGCAGCCCTAAACGATGCTTCACTAGAGATAATAGAGAAGAAAGGAGCGAAGCAGGAAGAAATGTATGATAGGATTTAATTCAAGATCCAAGGGGTATAGTAGGCTCTTTAGTCTAGCATCACAGTCTCCATTGTGTCTCTACCATCGGGAGAACCAGAGTTGGCAGATGAGCCAGCCCAACTCCACTGACTAGCTGAGACAATCTAAGCTCACCTTCGATGAGCACAAGAGGAAGTAGAACAAGCCACCCAAGCTTTGATGCAAGTATAAGGAGTACTTGTAGAGCAGCATCAAGTTGCATAACAGGAAACGATTTCTCTCCAAGCAAATTTCGATGAAGAAAAATAATAGATATAGTAAGGAAAAGAACAGTTGCTTGCAGAGGAACTCGAAGTGAAAGAAGCGGTCAATAGAGTAGTTCGCTCTGTGACATTCGTAGAAATAAAGGTAGAGGATCGAGTCACGAAGCAAGTAGAGAAGCTCATAGAAGTTATCCAACAGCTACAACAACGCATAACAGACTTAGAGCTCCGCGCAGTGCCTGAAACTCCACAGGATGTAAAGGATCAAAGAGAAGCAATTGCTCGAAGTGCAGTTGAGAGAATAAAATCCCTTTTTATGGAATATAATCAACTTACAGATCACAGTGCCCAGACCTATGAGCAACTCACTAAGAATCTAGAACTGAAGGCACTAAAGTCGCATCTCCAAGAGGTGAAGTATCAAGCCAAAACGATATAGGCGTAGCTGAAGCCCCTATTAGTTGTGGAAATAATGAAGCACTCCTGAGAGAAACACACTACCCAAAATCACATCCACACTATTCAGAGAAAATTTATGGAAGTAACCCAAAGGCTAGAACTTGTACAATATAAGGCCCAACAATTGTTCATAAAGGTCGAAGGCCGAGGAGAATAACTGGAACAGGTTGTCTCTATAGCTGAACAATGCCTAGAAGGACCTTTCTTTGACACAGTCATCCAAGAGTTCATTGAACAAGAGGCCATGGAATAGTAGCAAGTCGAAGCCACTTGAGCCACGCTCGAAGATTTTGAAGCAGAACTACCCAGATCAGAGTGACTCGAGATGAGTCACAGGTGGGTTTTAGGGGCCTGTTGGCCCTTGACCAAGTTTTGGGAGATCCTTGGTCAAGTTGACCTATTTTTGGACTTTCATAGCCTTTTGAAGGAGGATCACAAAACAAAGCAGATATTGTGGGATCCAGGCCCCTTTTTGGGTCCTTTTTGGGATTTGGGATTATGTAACGGGTATGGGATGTTAGCCCATGGGTTTACCCATGTTTAGGCCTATTTTGTAAAGTATAAATAGATGCTAAGGCGATGTAGTGAGGATATATGCATAGAAGGCAGTTACGAATGGATAAGTTCTAGATCTATGTGATTGAAGGATTGTAAGTGCTATGTGCATAATGTGTGAAGCTTGCAGAGTTGAGTGAAAGCAACTGCAAAAGGCTTAGTGTTGTATCCTAGCTCGAGGAAGGAGGATCTAGCGAGCTGCGCAGATCTCCTGTCCTATAAAGAGTAGGGTTTTGAGGCTCTGTGCATGTAACCTATTGAATAAGCTAATAAAGAAGAAGAGTTGGTGGATGTAGCCCCAGGGTGGGGGTGAACCACATAAATACTATGTTATTCTTCTTTTTTCTATGTGTTGATGTGTTTATGCCTTTATTTGCTAAGTGCTTTGATATAGATAAATAGATCTATTTATGCTTTGTGCTAATGATGTATATGGATGTGGATCCGGCCTATGTAAATGTGCTTGGTTCTTGAATATGCTAGATCTAATCAACTTCTCTATGTTAAGTGCTTGATATGTTAGTTCTGAATGAATGATGCAATGCTTTGTTTCATCCGCGCAGTAGATAGTGGTTAAATATTGATGAACTATCGGTCCTAAGTGCTCTGTTGAGTATTACAATCAGAGATATGTGTCTCAGCTAAGGTTGTAGATACCTAAGTCATGCAACCACCCCTACCTCTACCTCGAGTGAGAATTGATTCAACCGCACTCTTCGAAGCATGATCGCCCTCACAAGATATTCTTTCTCCTTCGGCCCGAAGAACTCAAAGGCTCTTCTATTTCCCTTTCAGGAAATCTGCACCCACAGTTTACTTCGCGTGACCCCTCTTCTTTTGCTTATCGAGGAATCAGAACTCGCATCTTCGTGAGTTCACGGTCTATCTCTGGGTCCTCAATTCTCTAAGACCCGATGGCTTTGGTCAACGGTATGTCCATGCTTTTGTATCACTGCTTCAGTCTCCCAGCTTGCATCCTCCACTGTATGATTCTTCCACTTGACCAGGTACTCAAAGTATTCTTTTCTCTTGGTCTTCTTACCCACTCTCTTGTCCAGTATGCATTCCATCTGTGTCTTTTCTGCAATCGACATATTCTTTCGCCACTGGACTTCTGGTTTTTCATCACTTCTAGCTCTTGCTTCCTAAGTCTTATATGGATATAAGTCTGAGACATTGAATGTCAGAGATATTCCGATGCCATCTGACAACTCAATTTCATAAGCATTTTCTTCGAATTTCTTCAGGACTATGCATGGCTCGATTTTCTTCATCTTCAGCTTGTTGTATGTTCCTCTCGAGAACCTTTCCTTCCTCAAATGTGCCAGAACTAGATCACCAACTTCAAACTGAAGTTGTCTCCGATGTTGATCTGCTCTGCGCCTGTACTCCTGATTTGTTTTCAACAGTCACTGCTTCACCCTGCTGTGAAGTTCCTTCATTGCCTCAACAAATTCCTCTGTGCTAGCACTGCTAGTCACATTTTGTTCTGAATCCATGAGTTCAGAAACTCCTCTCGGTTTCCTGCCATATACAATCTCAAATGGAATTTTTCCTGTAATTCGATTCACCGAATCGTTGTATGAAAACTCTGCCTTCAATAATATCTGATCCCAGTTGTTGTGGTGCTCTGTCACCAAGATTCACAATAAATCTCCCAGACTTCTATTGACCACCTCTGTTTTCCCATCTATCTGAGGATGATAAGCAGAACTAAACGCCAAATTAGTTTCTAGCTTCTTCCATAAGGTCCTCAAAAAATTCCCTATGAATTTGGTGTCCCTATCCGAAACAATACTTTTCGGCAATCCATGAAGTTAAATGACCTCCTTGAAAAATAAATTTGCGATGTGAGTCGCATTGTTGGTTTTCTGGTATGGAATAAAATGTGCCATCTTTGAAAACCTGTCCACCACACAAAGATGGAATCAACACCTCTTTATGTCCTCGGCAAACCCAATACAAAATCCATGATTATTGCCTCCCATGGCCTCTCTGGTATGGGCAATGGCTGATAACACCCTGCATTTTGCTTCTTCCCCTTCGAGTGTTGGCAAATCCTGCATCTGTCAACAAATCTTTTAACATCTTCTTGCATGCCTAGCCAAAAATACGACTCATTCAGCTTTGCGAATGTTTTGTCATGGCCAAAATGTCCTGCTAATCCACCACTGTTCTTCTCTTTCAAAAGGTTCTCCCTCATGGAGAAATTTGGTATACACAGTTGATTACCTCTAAATAGAAATCCCTCCTGGACCATGTAATCTATCCAAGGACTTTTGTCTCTGAGAACTGGATTCTCAGCTGCCTCATACGCTTCTCCAAAATCTGCATCTCCTTCATACATGTCTCTGAGATTTTCAAAACCCAATGTTTTGACTCGGAATTCCTGTAACAACAAGCATTTTCTGCTCAAAGCATCAACCACTTTGTTAGCAGTACCTGAAATGTGTTTAATTACAAATGTAAAATTCTGCATATACTCTACCCATTTTGCATGTTTCTGATTCAACTTCTCCTATTGACTCACAAATTGTAATGCATGATTATCATTGTACAATACAAATTCTTTCGGGATCAAGTAATTCCTCCACTTCTTCAATGTCTACATGATAGCATAGAATTCTTTATCATACATGGAGTATTTCAATTTTGCCTCATCCAGCTTCTCGCTGAAATATGCGACTGGTCTATCTTCCTGACTTAAAACCGCTCCTATGGCATACCCACTTGCATCACATTTCACTTGAAATGTCTTCTGGAAGTCTGGCAACATCAACATCGGTTGCTCCGTGATCTTCCGCTTCAACAGATTGAAGCTTTTCTCCACCTCTGTTGTCCAATGAAAAGACTTATGTCATTTCTTGACTCTGTCCATCATTGTTGCACTAATCCCACTGAAATTCTTGTTGAAATTTATGTAGAAACTAGCCAAACCATGAAAACTTCTCACCTCAAAAACATTTATCGGTGATGACCAATTCTTGATCACTTCTACCTTATCCGGATCCATCCACAATTTATTCATCGAGATAATAAAACCCAAGTAAATGAGTTCTGTCTTCATGAATGAGCACTTCTTCATGTTCATCAATAACTTCTCCTGCTGTAGCTTCCTCATCACAATGACCAAATGCTTCAGATGTTCCTCTTTTGTTTTTTTGAAGATCAGTATATCATCCAGATATATGACGACAAACTTCCCTATGATTTCCCTCGGGACTTCATTCATCAATATCATAAATGTACTCGGTGCATTTGTCAAGCCAAACGGAATGACTAGCCATTCATACAGTCCTTCATTGGCTTAGAAGGTTGTTTTCCATTCATCGCCTTCCCTCATGTGAATCTGATGATATCCGCTCTTCAAATCTATCTTTGAAAAATAATTTTCCCCACTCAGGCAATCCATCAGATCATCCACTCTCGGCAGTGGAAACATGTACCTAACGGTTATCTTGTTAATGGCTCTGGAATCTGTACACATTTTCCAACCACCATCCTTCTTTGGACTGAGTACTGTCGGAATAGCACACAGGCTTAAACTTTCCCTGACTAAACCTTTGTTCAACAATTCCTGGACTTGCTTCTTAACCTCTTTGTTCTCCTGCGACGTCAACCTGTACGTTGCTTTGTTTGGCAAACTAGCTCCTGGTATGAGGTCTATATGGTGACTCACACTTCTCATCGGTGGCAACGAATGAGGTAATTCGTCCACTACGATGTCAGCGAACTCTCCCAGGAGTTCCTGAATCTCATATAGTAGATCATCCACTCTTGTGCTAGTCAGAAAAATCCTCGGCTTTCTGACCACAAAGAATTGTGGATCTTCTTTCTTCTCCATCTCTATAAGAAGTTCCTTCCCACTCATGAGAAGTATTGTGTTGCTTACTTCCAGTTTCACTTCCTTATCCTTAATTGGAAGCAACATATGGGTTCTCCCATTCTTCTCTAAAGTATATGTGTTCATCCTCCCATCATGAACCACATTTCTGTCATATTGCCATGGTCTACCCAGCAATAAATGACATACATCCATAGGAATAACATCACATAAAATCTTATCATTATACCCGCCTATCTGGAATTCAACCAAGCATTGTTTGGTGACACTCACCTGATGTCCTTTCTGTAGCCATGAAACCTTGTATGGACTCGGGTGATCAATTGTCTCCAGCTCGAGATTTTCTATCATCTCGGTTGAAACGAGATTATCCGTGCTACCACTGTCCACAATAACTTTGCATACTCTGTCCTTGGTCTTGCAAGCTATCCTAAATAGTCTGGTCCTTTGAGATGAACTCTCCACCTCCTTCTCGGATGTCAAAAGGACTTTATGAATCCCAAGCGATCTTTCGCCTTCTGCATCTTTTGTCTCAGCATCACGCTTCTGTGCTTCTGCGATGTGAGTTTCTCCGATGTCCTTCTTTTTCTCTGGACACTCAAATGACCTGTGCCCATTATTCCCACATGTGAAACATGTTATTACTCCACCTCGGCCTCTTCCTCTACCTCTGGTACGAGGAAAAGTATTTACGTCAGCATAATCTCCCTTCTGCTCATTATGCTGCCCTCTCTGTTCAATGTATGGTCCTTTCTGTGAGGTCCCACCTTTTTCAACCTTACCCTGAGGTTTCTTCCATTCCTCCTTGGGCTTCTGATATTTCTCCTAGGCAACTGTCTTGCCTCGTGGTTGACTTCTGCCTCACCCTCACTGACCTTGCTTCCGGCTCAGCTTCTCTTCGGCTTTCAGAGCCATCTGGTAAGCATCCTCCACCGTCCTGATGGTAACCATGCTTAACTCATCCTGAATGTCATATCTCATACCATTCAGATATCTGGCAACTTTCTCATCATCGCTCTCCTGATGACCTGCTTTGATGTTCAGTTGATAGAATTCCTCAGTGTACTCTTTCACTGTCATCAGCTTCTATCTTAGGTTCTGCATTCTCCTGAACAGAGTAATTTGGTAATCTCTTGGGATGAACTTCTCTTTCATCTTCGCGATCATTCGATCCCATCTTTTGATCTTTTTCTTGCCCTTGGAACATATATCATTTTGTAGCTCATCCCACCACAATGTTGCATGTTCTTTCAAGTGCGTAACAGCATGCCTAACCTTCTTATCCTCTTCGATATCTTCATAATCGAAGTAGGTATCAAGAGCTCGGATCCAATCCAATAGCTGCTCTGCATCCAGGTTTCCCTCGTAAACTGGAATTTCCATTTTCGCCTTCGTACCCATTCCGACGATAGCTTTAATCAACCATTCAGTCGATGCATCTTCAACTGCAACTTCCTCTTCATGTTCAACCTCAAATTCATCCTTGGAATGATCTAAAAATGAAGAAGACTTGAAAAACTTAAATAATTATTGCAAGTGAAATGTTATGTGTTTAAAGCAACAGGATCAATTTGCAACACATAAATTAAGGATTACTTATCCAAAATACACATAGACAGCAGCATAAACGTTGAACATAAACACATGTGCACAACAATTGATAAAGGAGTTCACCCCTCTTATGGGCTACATCTCCTGGTCCAGCTTCCAATGGATCATTATTATTAATTGCTC
>JZKD02S1201320.1:1750570-1769061 GCA_000966675.3 Picea glauca
ATGTTAAACGAAAAAGAGCATGATGGTGCAGTTCAACGACCGGTTTGTATGTTTGCAGAATTCTGGGAAAGTGGCCAAGTATGATGATGGGAAATAGTCAGTTGGACTCAATTTTGAAATCAAATATTGAAGATATCATGAATGGACCAACACGACGATGCAGAACCGAAATTCCATGATGTTTGAAAATTAACACTCGAAAGGGATAATATAACCAGCCAAAAATTTTGGTTTTATGCGTATTAATGGGATATTTCCTCAAATCCTGGTGTATCATTAACATTTTCTAATTGCAGACCTAGAGATAATATCTTATATATATATATGATAATTTCTAATTTCAAAAGGGCGCGGGCATAGGAAACATCGATTAGGAATTGGGTATTTTTTGAACACACCAACCCGACGATGCATGGAATAAATTCAAAGTAATGGTGAAGTATGGAAAGAAGATGGGCGTGCTTCAAAATGGGGTGACAATAGTTCCACAGGAGACGTGAGGACCCAATGGTTAAATTGTATTTCTTGGAAGTTTTCAGTGAAAAATGTACTATATATATATATATAAACATTTCTTTATTATAGACAAGTGCCAAGGTTGGGGAGACGAGGGAGAGCAAAGAACGAATGGGAAGGTATGAAAAGCGGTCGAACGGGATTCAAAACAGGGTTATGGGGGATACTCGGGAGAAGGGAGTGTCCCATGGTCAAATTTTATGTATCAAAATTTTTGACTGAAAAATGTGTAAAATGAAAGAAAGCATGATGGGGCAGTTCAGTTGTTGGTTTTTATATTTGCGGAATTCTGGGAATGTGGTAAGTATGGAATAGGGAAATGGTCAGGTGGACTCGTTTTCAAAAGCGAGGATTGAATTTTTCATGAACGGACCAACCCGAAAATGCACAAATGACATTCCATGATATTTGAATTAACACTTGCTAATTGCATGCCTATAAATAAGATCTTATATATAATTGCTAATTGCTAATTGCAAAAGGGCGCGAGCATAGGAAACAACGATTAGGAACTAGATATTTCTTGAACCCACCAAACCGATGATCCATGAAAGAAATTCGAAGAAATGGTGAAGTATGGAAAGCGGACAGACAAACTTCAAAATGGGGTGACAATAGTTCCACAAAAGATGTGAGGACCTGACGGTTAAATTGTATGTCTCGAAAGTTTTCAGTGAAAAATGTGTACCACGGAAGAGGGCATGATAGGTAGACTGTAATACGGAAGAGGGTATGATATGAGTCTGGTTGTATATTTGTATATCGTTGAAGTCACAATACCATTCATAGGTCATGGAACAATAGAAGTCCAATCTAGAGCTCACCTACCGGGAATCCACGGTCGAAGAAGTGTCTGGGTATGGAATGGGGAAGCAGTCAGTTGGTGTCACGATATAAGAGCATGAGTGAAATCGTGAACCTGTAAGTCTGCCTACCCGTGCAACCAGACATTTTCAAAAAAAAAAGAATAAGTGACGAGAAATATAAAGTTCAGGGAAAAGAAAAATGGATATTTGGCTAAGTACAGAAGATGGAAAAGAAGGGCCAATATATTCACATCTGTAATAGATATCTCATTTCCTACTGAGATATATACTTGGAAAGAAGTGAAAAGGTGGAAGGCAGAGAAAACAACGACTAGGAATACGATCCGCGAGTTTACCTAGTTCTTGGTTGTATGCCTCATCTATCAATTTGTATATCGTGTAACTCCGAGTAATTGTTTTAGCCAACTAGTCCGACTGTCAATTTGTATAGTGCGGAACTCTGGGTGTTGTTTGTACGACACAAAGATATAGAGTACATGATTTTCCCTTTAAAATAAGCTCTATGATGAAAATGTAGTATGTGGCTCATTTTAGAACTTTTTCCATCTGTAAACAATGGCAATATTGAGCCCACCATCTCTAGATCCCATGAGTCAATTTGTATATCGCGGAACTTCAAATATTGTTTGGAGGTCATGAAAAAATAGAAGTGCAATGTTGAGCCATCCAACTCACAAGTCTTCCTGTCAATTTGTATATCACAGAAATCTAGGTGCTACTTGTCGGACATAGAACAATAGATGCCCAATTTAGACAAAGGGGAAGCGCTCGGTCGAAACGCGTGAATTTGGCAACCCACGCAGCAAGGAATTTTCGGAAAAAAACGATTATGTAACTAGGAAGAGAAGCTATAGGGGATAAAAGAGTGGGAAAATAAAAAGGCGGAGGGCAGTGTTCGTAAGTGCAAATTGGTTTCAAACAAGCCCCATTGTTGCAAAACGATCATTTTCTACTAATTGTCAGCAAATGCTTTGTTGAAGATTAGACTTTATTGCAATGTGTGGGTGTAAGTGTGTTCTTGATACATTGTTCCATGACTATAACATATAAACTTAAGTATTAAACTTCTTGCATTATGGGTTGTTAGCATTAAAGCTTAATAATTGCATTGAATGATGATTTTGCTGCAACATTGTAATTTGGTATTGTTATGCTCTATCTGCATTGCGAATAGAATTGAACGTTGGTTTGAAACTGTGTGTAATCCATTTTTTATTTGCATAAAAGACGGGTTGATCGACAGAGTACATTGCCGTATAATTGTTAGATGCACCATCTTAGAACAAATTACCTAAGTAAATACAATATCGAAGAACTACAAGATCACCGAACCATGCCAATGAGAAGAGGTGTTAAATCCTTAAAAGAAGCAGCACCGAAGACTCGAAGGAAATTTCTTTTAAAAGAAAATCCATTTAAAAAAAAAAAACACCGAGTATTGTACATCTATCCTTAGAAATTAGGCCCAGTTCATTAGGTCAAAACATTGAACGTATCTTCCACAAACATAAGCATGGTGTTGTAACAATATTGAAATTTTGGCTTTCAGTAAATTAAGAGAGAAAACATTTGTAGTGTTTAACTACCAAAAGTGTAGATATGAGAAAATGACCATCTATCTGTCACGTGCATCACTGAATGTTCTCTACCTGTCATCTTCATTCAAATAATGTTGAAGTCAGCCCCAAATGCCACAGCAGTATAACAGTCACAAGCCAACTCACGAAAAAACCAAAGATAGGGTTCACATGAGAATCAAAGAAATGTACCATATGTTCGAGCGTTGAGTCACAAGGAGAATGAATGGAAGCATTGGTAGTGGAACGACTGCAAACACCAAGCACTAAGCCACATGGAGAAAAATCTCATGAGTCCCGTTTTTTTCCCATCGGGGATTTGGTTGACATAGATATTTTAATAACTACATCCCTGATCCCCGAATTCATTAAAGTATTAAAGGATAAATCGGGTCAAATAAAGATTAAGAAAGAATAACATTAATAAATCCCATCGCAATTTCGTGATTCAGGATTTCTCCCATCAAGTATTATCGAAGTCCCAATACTTAAATCCACGAAAGGTTAAATATTAATTGCTAATTGTGATTAATTAAGAGATTAAAACAAATGATTATCATCTAATTAATCCCATCGCGATTTCACGATTCGAGATTCCTTGCATGTCATAACTCTTGAGGACATGATACCCGAAAGCCGAAGGCCCGAAAGAGTGCAATGTAAAAGAAAAAATATATTTCGAGTATTTTCCCATTGGGAATTTGGCCGACGTGGAAATTTTAATAACCACTGCTTCGTTTTCCCGAATCCCGAAAACCCGAAATCGGGACTCCGGTAATATGCAAAACTTCTTTAGAAAAATGCAATTTTGTCAGTCGTGGAGAGGTTGTTTTTCATAGTCGAATAGTCTATCGACATCTACAAATCCTAATATTTCCAGTGGTTTCTTAAGAATTTCATTTTTAGATTGGTAAGGTAGTCAAACGTCCCCCACAATATGAGGCTCGTTTTCAGAAATGTGGTGGTTTTTACTGTGTTGAGTCATCATTTTCAAATGAGGATTCTGAGCGACTAGGGTATCATTTTGAGAAACAATTGGAGTATTTTGTGCCCAACACATCAGAGATAATTAGCCTCTTTCAAGTTTCCTATAGGTGTCACAAATTGGGAGAATCGAATCCATCTCCGAGCCCTAATTTTTGGATTTCATATTTTCTTGTTTTGACCATGTTTGTTAAATGCAGATTTGGGGAAAATGAAAAGGGGTCTCAGGGAACTAAGAGAGGTTTTTTCTTAGAATAAATAGATGCACAAAAATCTCTTTCAGTTTATACACGGTTGTTGTGATTTGAGAGATACAAATCCATAACCGCAACCCTAGTTTTCAGTAGTTTGGCCCTTTTTCTATGGCAGAAAGTTTCAAGATTGGTTGTAACTGTTGTTATCTTTTAGATTAGAGAGGATTTCAACCTCAATAGATATATGAAGAATATTTGTAAAAGGAAAGGGGGGGGAATACACAGAGGAGTAGAACTCATGGGTTGTAGCTTTCATTTTCAGTTTAATAAAAGATTGCATACGCATGTTTTATCCATATCACAGATTCTTGTGATGTTGCTTGCAAAGTTTGTCCATTTTCTTAGTTTCAATATCACTCCATCTATCTTTTCTTCTCGATTTGTAATTGTTTTGTAATAGAATTCATCCTCTGTCAGATGCTCTGTTGCACAATGGTTATAGTTTGTTTCTTGCATAGATCAAGGTTCATAATTCATCCTTTGCTAGATGCTTTGTCCCAACCATCTCTTTCCACTGATTTATGCTTGGAATTCACTCATCGCTAAGTGCTCCTTGTGTATTGATATTTTTTCTCTTTATTTTGCTGCCATACTTTTATAAATCCTTCTCTTTGTAATCAACTTCTATATCACCTCTGCTCCATGGATATCCATTTCTAAAACACTCTTATTATTTTCTTGATCATTTGACTCCATGCCCAATGGACTACCTCCCGGTCCAACCCATTAACCCTAAAAACCTCAAAAAAAATTGTTACCCACAGATTTTCTCGTTGCTAAGCTTATTGGATATCCTATCGTGACATATATTCGAGAGATCCCTCTCAGGTTGGAAGGGGTAGCTTCTAAACAAAAGTGGTTCATGGTTATCTCGGAATTTACTTGCATGCAACCCAAATCAAGTTCTGAGTGATAACTTATTCTTTCAATTAAAATGTGCTAAGGCTTGGCTCTATTACAATCTAGAACCAATTCTTGCGACAACATTTTATAGTATCGTTGTCAAGGATGGAGAAAAGAAGTTATCTTCCTTGGGATACGACAAAACGTTCAGATCTATTTCTTGATGGTGAACAAGGGATAGGCATTTCAATTGGTTGTGATCATGCACCTGGTGACTCCTTGGTTTGAAGACTCTACATGATTCACTATCAACTCCACTGGTCTCAAAATGTTGAATTCGTTCACTGCTCAGATTGCTGCAAGGTTTTCTCCTCTGGCCTTTGCAAATGTTTATGGTTTTCCAAACACTGTTCCAAACATTAAATTTTGGGAAGATGTCCTTCCTAAATTTGGGGAATATGCGGATGACAATCCCGCCCAACAATTGTTTGAATTCCACAAGCTCATGGATGAATTAAATCTACATCATGAACATGTCCTCATGAAACTATTTATGTTTTCATTGGAAAGAGATGCTATACTCTGGTATAAATCTTTACCTCATTTGAGTATTCCTTCATTGAAAGATTTTCACATACTTTTTCATTAGCATTGTAAAAGAATCTATTCAGCTGAAATACTTTTTGAAGATTGCTTTAATATAAAATTCATAAGACAAACAGATCAAACACATCTTCTTGAAGAGGAGGAAGGAATATCAAAAATTTCTCGAGTCAATGAAGATAATCAGTATGAAGAAGAGTTGGCTGATAAAAAAGTAGGATATGATAGCTCTTGTGATCACATTCAAGAATAATACATTGAACATCATGGTCAACATGCAGAAGAGAAAGAAAACAATAGTTACTTGATCCAAAAATTGTAGACCACCTCCTCCTTTAACAAAAGAAGAGATAGATCTGCTCCTAAATAGTCATGTTGCAACCCCTTCTTACAAAGATCTGCAACATTCACATAAGCCTGAACATGTGAGTGAAACTTCTTCTATTACTAAAAATGAAAATCTATGTTTAAATCATGACAGCCATGGAACTTTAGAGGAAGTTAGTAAAACAATTTATGATGATGATTTTCGGCCAGAGGATCATCTTGTAGACACTATTTTGTTTCATGAAGAAGATAGGGTTGTCATGTTTAATAAACTTGAAGAATGTTTGTTGTTTGAAGATGCTTTAGACTATGATTTGGAGGAGTGTGGATCTGAGATATATAGCTTCAGAGTTCATATTCCTAGCATTTGTCTGACTTATGACACTCCTGAGTTATCTAATGAACCTGTTTATGATGAATATCCAGAAGAACAAGAAGAGAAGATTTATTTTTCATCACACACAAAAATTTACAAAAGTCCTCCTTTGTTTGATGAATGTGATGAAAGTGTTTCTGAAGATGATGAGCAACAAGAAACTTTGGTTCAACAAGAAAGCAATCAGAAACATAATGAAAGAGATCAACTTATGTATGACATCTACCAAGAAGATATTTGGACAATAGATGAAGGACATAAGGAGGGGTTACTGAAACAATTGATCTCTCCTCCCTGTTTAGCAACCATTGAGCAATAGACCAGTAAGTTTCAATGCGAATTTTTTGCACCAGTGGAAGAAAAAATCAGCAATGGACAAAGTGCACAAAAAACATTTCAGACAAATTTCCCAATAGGAGGAAGTATGGATTAATCGTGAAAGTGTATATCTCTTCCCTTCTATGATTCAGTAGCAGTTTATATGGAGTCAAAATGGGGGACTGAATGTTTTATTTCCAACTTCTTGAAGTATGAATTTCAAAACTATAAGTACCTTCTCCCAAGGCATGTTTTGAAATTTGCAGTTTCTCATGTCATCCTTTTTATCAAAGATGGACGTATAATTAAGTTTGTTAGTAGGATACTCGCTTGGTTGATTTGGAAGTTTTCCTATACTTGAACAAAGTAGTGATATCGGTTAGAGTAGGTCATGTATATAAATAAGCTTGAATTTGAGCACTAGAGTACAACAATGGTTTTTAGTATGTTTCCGGTTTAGTTTGGAATCCAGTATGGTTTTGTTTAAAGCATTATGGCTCCATAGCCCAATGAATGCATAAGCAGTTTTTTGTTTCGGAAAGGTGCAAGTAAAGCGATAGAGTTTAGAGTTTGATAAGGATGATTTCAGGTGACCCAATGGATGAAGGAACATGGTCTACTATTCTTGGTGCTTTACAGGAAAGCACCATTCCTAGATGAAGCCTCTGTTGTAACAATATTGAAATTTTGGCTTTCGGTAACTTAGGAGAGAAAAAAATCGTAGTGTTTAACTATCGAAAGTGTAGATATGAGAAAATGACCATCTTTCTGTAACGCGCATCAATGAATGTTATCTACCTGTCATATTCAGTCAAATAATGCCAAAATCATCCCTAAATGCCACAGCATTATAATAGTCACAAGCCAACTCACAAAAAATCCAAAGACGGGGTTCACGTGAGAATCAAAGAAATGTACCATATTTTCGAGTGTTAAGTCACAAGGAGAACGAATGGAAGCATTGGTAGTGGAACAACCGTATACACCGAGCATTAAGCCACATGGAGAAAAATCTCATGAGTCCAGGTTTTTTTCCATTGAGGATTTGGACGATGTAGATATTTTAATATCTACAACCCCAATCCCCGAATTCACTAAGTCATTAAAGGATAAGTCGGGTCAAATAAAGATTAAGAAAGATTAACGTTAATAAATCTCATCACAATTTTTCAATTCAGGATTTCTCGTGTCAAGTATTATCGAAGTCCTGACACTTAAATCCATGAAAGGTTAAAGATTAATTGCTAATCATGATTAATTAAGAGATTAAAACAAATGATTATCATCTAATTAATCCCATCGCGATTTCGCGATTCGGGATTCTTTGCATGTCATAACTCTTGAGGACATGATACCCGAAACCCGAAGGCCCGAAAGAGTGCAATGTAAAAGCCAAAATCTATTTCGGGGATTTGGCCATTGGGGATTTGGACGACGTGGAAATTTTAATAACCACTGCTTCATTTCCCCGAATCCTGAAAACCCAAAATCGGGACTCTAGTCATATGCAAAATGGCTTTAGAAAAACGCAATTTTCTCAGCCGTGGAGAGGTCGTTTTTCATGTTCAAGTAGTCGATCGACATCTAAAAATACTAATTTGTCCATTGGTGTCTTCAGAATTTACTTTTGAGATTGGTAAGGCATTCAAAAGTCCTCCGCAATATGAGGTTCGTTTTCAGAAATGTGGTGGTTTTTACTGTGTTGAGCCATCATTTTCAAATGAGGATTCTGAGTGACTGGAGTATCATTTTGAGAAATGGTTGGAGTATTTTGTGCCTAACACATCATATATCATTAGACTCTTTAAGTGTTCCTACAGGTGTCATATATTGGGAGAATCAAATCCATCTCCGATCCCTAATTTTCGGATTTCATGTTTTCCTATTTTGACACATGTTTGTTAAATGCAGATTTGGGGAAAATGAAAAGGGGTCTCAGGGAATTGAGAGAGGTTTTTTCTCAGAATAAAAATATGTACAAAAAAATCTTTTCGTTTATACACAACTGTCGCAATTCGAGATATATAGATCCATAACCATAGCCCTAGTTTTCGGCAGTTTGGCCCATTTTCTATGGAAGAAAGTTTCAAGATTGGTTGTAACTGTTGTTATCTTTTAGATTAGAGAGGATTTCGACCTCAATATATATATGAGGCATATTTGTAAAATTAAAGGGGGGAAATACATAGAGTAGTACTCCTGGGCTGTGGCTTTCATTTTAAGTTTAATAAAAGATTACATACGCATGTTTTATCCATATCAGATATTATTGTGATGTTGCTTGCAGAGTTTGTCCATTTTCTTATTTTCAATATCACTCCATCTATATTTTCTTATTGATTTGTAACTGTTTTCTAATAGAATTCATCCTCTGTTAGATGCTTTGTTGCAGACTAGTTATAGGTTGTTTCTTGCAGAGATCAAGGTTCAGAATTCATCCTTTGCTAGATGCTTTGTCCCAACCATCTCTTTCCACTGATTTATGCTTGGAATTCACTCATCGCTAAGTGCTCCTTGTGTATTGATATGTTTTCTCTTTATTCTACTACCATAATTTTATAAATCCTTCTCTTTGTAATCAACTTCTATCTCACCTCTGCTCCATGGATTTCCATTTCTGAAACACTCTTATTATTTTCTTGATCATTTGACTCCATTCCCAATGGACTACCTCCCGGTCCAACCCATCAACCCTAAAAACCTCAAAAAAATTTGTTACGCACGAATATTCCTGCTATTAAGCTTATTGGATATCTTATCATGACATATATTCGAGAGATCCCTCTCGGGTTGGAAGGGGAAGCTTCTAATCAAAATAGTTTTTTGATTATCTCGTAATTTACTTGCACGCAACCCAAATCAAGCTATGAGTGATAACTTATTATCTCATTTAAAATGTGCTAAGGCTTGGCTCTATTATAGCCTAGAACCAACTCTTGTGACAACACGCAGGATCTGCAATATGTAGGATCCTTGTAGTTTTCTCCTCGATGGATCATCTTGTGGTAAAATTGATAGTTCTTAGAAGCTTCCTGGGAGGAAGAAGACGAGAAACATTGCAAGGAAAATGGAATAGCCCTTAACTGAAATTTAGGAAACACCTAGAAACTGCCTCTGCAGAGTTGAAAAAACTTCAAGGATACAGGTTGCACGTGAAATTTTAGAGGCCCAAATTAGTCCATTCTAGGTGGAAGGAGATGAATAGTAGAAATATGCCTTTCACTAGTGGGAATTCTGGTCCTCATTCCCGAATATGTTATTTGTATATCCAAAGAACATGACAGTAGCCCCGCAATTGAATAATTTTTTTCCTTGAAATATATCTCTAGGAGCATCAACATATCATTTCCTTACAGTGAAATTCTTCCACCCATAACAAACTAATTTGGACCTCTTGAACTGATACTTTTGAGCTGCAAAGTGGCTATTGCGTTCAACGTCAGTTTCTTTTATGAAACTCCTTATTTTGGTTTTGTCAGGACCACCATCATTGAGATGGGAAGTTTCACCCATTATGGTTGATTTCAATTTGGGCACAGGAGTGGGAATAGTCTCTGCATTGCCATCATCCATTTCCATATCATCGCCCATCAGATCATCTTCTTCTGGCTCGGAATCCATGACATTAACCTCTGTGTCAACCATCAATGCAATTGGGCAGGTTCTCTGAGCAGGTAGAGTTTTCTTGGAATTATTTGGATTGAAATATATCTCTTGGTGTACCAAGGGACCACCTCCTTTTTTTCTCCTGGGAGGAGGGAGATGAGTAGTAAGAATATGCCCTCGAATACTGGAACCTCTGGCCATCATGCCCGAATGTGTTTATTGTATCTGGACAGAATTGCTGCCACAAGTTAACGAGAATTTTCATTTGCTCCAGACAATGTTTGAAAAGAAAATTGGGGAGGGATAATATAACCATCTGCAAATTATGGTTTAATGCGTATCAATGGAAGATCTCCTCGATCTTTTCGTCGATCAATGCAAATTTCCAAGGTTCATGCGTAATGATTTGTTACCATTAAATCTCACTAATTGCATATTTATAAAAAAGTTTGAAGGTGGCGGTGACGACGAAGAGTGATTAAGAATCAGATATTTCTTAAAGGTGCCAACTGGCCGGTGCATGAAACAGATTGCATCATGTTTGAATGAATATTTGTAAAAGATAACACTCTTCTCCGCAAATCTTGGTTTAATTCATAGTAATGACAAATCTTCTCCGGCTTTCTGGACATTAATGATAATCTTAACGGTTCCTACAGGATGAACTACTAGCATTAAATATTAATAATTGCATATCTGGAAATAAGTACAAAGGTAGCGATGATGGCAAAGAGCGACCAAGCATTGTACATTTCATCCACCCATCAACCTGTGAAACAAATTCCAAGAAATGCCCAAGTATGGAAAGCGATCAAGCGGATTACAAAAAAAGGGTCAGAATATATACCCAGGAGACGTGGGGGGGAAATAGTCATATTGCATCTCAGTGACAGATATCAACCATCAATTTGTATATAGAAGAATTTTGGGTGTTGGTTTTGTGTAGGGGAACAACGAAAGCACAATGTCGAGAGGGGAATTTGTATATTTTTGAACTTCAGGTGTTGTATATAAAAGCACGAGACATTCAAAAAAAGGAACAAGTAAACAAAAAGTGAAATAATACGAGATGAAGAGGAATTTGTCTTCCAATTTGTAAATCACGGAAGTCTAGGTGCTATTTGCAGGCAGCGGAACAATGGAAACGCAATGTTGAACCCGCCTATGTGGGAACCTACGATTCAAAAGGTTTGTTCAATATGAAATGGGGAAGAGGTTGGTTGGGTTGGTGATATAAAAGTAACAATGGAAATCTGAAGACATGAATCCACCAAATCTCACACCTAGACATTTTCCGAAAAATGAGTAAGTAAAGAAATGGAAAGCAAAGGGCAAAAGAGAAAGAGGATGGCAATTTTTGGAAGAGGGATTTTTTGTAGGAAAGAACCATTGATTGTATTAATAGTAACTATGGAGTGCGATAAACATGTTGACAGATTCTTCAATCAAGGAATAGATACATTGAGTGATGTTTATAGTTTCTAGGATCTGTTTGTATAAGAGAAGCATCTAAAAGTTATAAGAAAATCATTTTTTGGATGTTTAAGTAAAGTTTTTGTATTGTTAGCTTCACCACAAGTATAAAAACGACAAATTTGAATTTTAATGTCCTCTTGTTCATATGATTGTTCCATTAGACTTCACATAGTATATATTCTTTTATTTCAATTTGTTTGCTAATTTATAGATCATGGAAGTCAGGGTGTTGTTTGCAGGCGACGAAACAATGGAAACACAATATTGAAATTGCCTATCTGGTAACTAGCCTATGAGTAAAAATTTGAGCCAAAAGGTTTTTACAATATGAAATGGGGAAGTGGTCGATCGGGCTAGTGATATAAAAGTAAGTGAAATCTGAAGACGTGAATCCACCAACTTCCGCACCTAGAAATTTTCAAAAAAATGAGTAATACATACTAAATATGTACTTCTATAAAGTATGCACATGAGATTTTATAGAGCATGTACATATATTTCATTCCGTACTTAGCCACTTTTTGGATCATAGGTTCTCAGGCTGGCGGGCTCAAAATTTGGCCTCTATTGTTATGTGCCCTACAAATAGCACCCAAAATTCTGAGATATACAAATTGACAAGTGGACCTACGGGATGGCTGGCTCAACATTTCACTTCTATTATTTTCTGTCCTCCAAGCAACACTCATAGTTCCACGATATACAAATTTACAGATGGACTCCAGGGTTGGCACGCTCAAGATTGCGATTGTTTGCGAATGGTAATCCCTATCAACTATCTAACATTATCTAAAAGCATTATTTTCCATATTAAATTATTAATATTAAATATTGATATTGTACAATTTAATTAGACAAAAAAAATTGTACAATATGAAATGGGGAAGTGATCGGTCAGGCTGGTGATATAAAAGTCACTGAAATCTAAAGACTTGAATCCGCCAACTTCTTCACCAAGAAATTTTCCTAAAAATGAGTAATACATACTAAACTTGTACTTTTATAATGTATGGACATGAGATTTTACAGAGCATGTATGGATCCCGAATTCCATACTTAGCCAACATTGTTAAGTATTGTTTCATGTCCTCCAAACAACAATTGCAGTTTTGCGATATACAAATTGACAGACAGACTCCAAGACTGGCGGGCTCACGATTGTGATTGTTTACGTATGGTCACCCCTATAAAGTATCCAACATTATCTAAAAACATTATTTTCAAATACTAAATTATTAATATTAAATATTGATATTGTACAATTTAATTACATAAAATTATTAAAAGATGTCAAATCTCTTATTTTAAAAAATTATAGTAATTCTATCACCACAAGTATAACGACGACCAATTTGAATTTTAAGGACCTCGTGTTGATATGATAGCACAACTGGACTTCACACAGTTTATATTCATTTATTACAATATGAAACGGGGAAGCGATTGATCGGGCTAGTGATATAAAAGTAAGTGAAATCTGAAGATGTGAATCCACCAACTTCCGCACCTAGAAATTTTACAAAAAATGAGTAATACATACTAAATATGTACACTTATAAAGTATGGACATGAAATTTTATAGAGCATGTATGGATCTCGCATTCCGTACTTAGCCACTTTTTGGATCATGGGTTCTTGGGCTGGCAGGCTCAAAATTGGGCCTCTATTGCTCTGTATCCTACAAATAGCACCCAGAGTTCCACGATATACAATTTGACAGGCGGACTTGTGGGTTGGTTGGCTCAACATTACACTTCTATTATTCTGTGTCCTCCAAACAACACTCAAAGTTCCACAATATACAAATTGACATACATATTCCAGGGATGGCAGGCTCAGTATTTTCATTGTTTATGGATGGTGATACCTATCAGCTATATAACAATATCTAAAAACATTATTTCAATACTAAATTATTAATATTAAATATTTATATTGTACAATTTAATTACATAAAATTATTAAAGGATGTTAAATATCTTATTTAAAAGAAAAACTCGTGTATTCAGAAAATTGCGATCCAAAACATTTGTAAAGTTTGAAACAGGGAAGCGGTCGGTCAGGCTAGTGATATAAAAGTAAGCGGAAATATGAACACGTGTATCCACCAACTTCCGCACCTAGAAATTTTTCAAGAAACGAGTAATACATACTAAATATGTACATATGGATCCCTCATTCCATACTTAGCCACTTTTTGTATCGCGGCTTCTCGGGTTGGCAGGCTCAAAATTGGGCCTCTATTGTTTCGTGTCCTACAAATAGCACCCATATTTCTGTGATATACAAATTGATAGGCGGACTTGCAGGCTGGTTGGCTCAACATTGCACTTTTATTGTCTTGTGTCCTCCAAACAACACTCAGAGTTCCACAATATACAAATTGATAGTCGCAATGTTGATATGATAGCACAATTGGACTTCACATAGTTTATATTCGTTTATTACAATATGAAACAGGGAAGTGGTCGGTTGGTTTGGTGATATAAAAGTAATTGAAATCTGAAGACGTGAATCCACCAACTTTCGCACCTAGAAAACTTCCAGAAAATGAGTAATACATACTAAATATGTACAATTATAAAGTATGGACATGAGATTTAATAGAGCATGTACGAATCCCGCATTCCATACTTAACCACTTGGGTTCTCAGACTGGCAGGCTCAAAATTGGGCCTCTATTTCTCCATATCCTACAAATAGCACCTAGAGTTTCGCGATATACAAATTGATAGGCAGACTTGTGGGTCGGTTGGCTTAGCATTTTTGTTCTATTGTTATGTGTCCTCCAAACAACACTCGGATTTCCGCGATATACAAATTGACATACAGACTTCAGGGCTGGTGGGCTTAAGATTTCCATTGTTTACGGATGGTGATCCCTATCAACTATCTGACATTATCTAAAAAACATTATTTTCAATACTAAATTATTAATACTAAATATTGATATTGTACAATTTAATTACATAAAATTATTAAAGGATGTTAAATATATTATTTAAAAGAAACACCCGCGTATTCGGAAACTTGCGATCCAAAACATTTGTACAATTTGAAATGTGGAAGCAGTCGGTCGGGATGGTGATATAAAAGTAAGTGGAAATCTAAACACGTGTATCCAGCAACTTCCACACCTAGAAATTTTCCGAGAAACGAGTAATACATAGTAAATATGTACATACGGATCCCTCATTCCATACTTAGCCACTTTTTGCATCGCGGGTTCTCAGGATGGCAAGCTTAAAATTGGGCCTCTATTGTTTTGTGTCCTACAAATAGCACCCAGATTTTTACGATATACAAATTGACAGACGGACTTGCGGGCTAGTTGGCTCAACATTTCACTTCTATTGTCTCGTGTCCTCCAAACAACACTCGAAGTTCTGCGATATACAAATTTATAGTCGCAATGTTGATATGATAACACAATTGAACTTCGTACAATTTATATTCGTTTATTACAATATGAAACAGGGAAGCGGTCGGTTAAGCTGGTGATATAAAAGTAAGTGAAATATGAAGACGTGAATCTTCCAACTTCTACACATGAAATTTTCCGAAAACGAGTAATACATACTAAATATGTACGCTTATAAACAATGGACATGAGATTTTATAGAGCATTTATGGATCCTTCATTTGATACTTAGCCACTTTTTGGATCATGGGTTCTCAGGCTAGCGGGTTCAAAATTGGGCCTCTATTGCTCTGTATCCTACAAATAGCACTGAGGGTTCTGTGATATACAAATTGACAGGCAGACTTGCGGGTTGGATGGCTTAGCATTGCACTTCTATTGTTCTCTGTCCTCCAAACAACACTCAGAGTTCCACGATATACAAATTGACAAACGGACTCGAGGGCTAGTAGGCTCAAGATTTCCATTGTTTACAGACGGTGATCCCTATCAACTATCTAACATTATCTAAAAACAATATTTTCAATACTAAATTATTAAAATATTGGTATTGTACAATTTAATTACATAAAATTATTAAAGGATGTTAAATATCTTATTTAAAAGAAAAACCCGCGTATTCGGAAACTTGCGATCCAAAACATTTGTACAATTTGAAATGGGTAAGTGGTCAGGTGGGCTAGTGATATAAAAGTAAGTGGAAATCTGAACATGTGTATCTTCCAACTTTCGCACCTAGAAATTTTTTGAGAAATGAGTAATACATACTAAATATGTACATATGAATCCCTCATTCCATACTTAGCCACTTTTTGGATTGCGGGTTCTCGAATTGGTGGGCTCAAAATTGGGCCTCTATTATTATGTGTCATACAAATAGCACCCAGAGTTCCATGATATACAAATTGACAGGTGGACTTGTGCGCTGGCTGGCTCAACATTGCACTTTTATTTTCCTGTGTCCTCCAAACAGAACTCAGATTTTCGCGATATACAAATTGATAGATGGACTCCAGTACTAGTGGGCTCAATATTTCCATTGTTTACGGATGGTCATCCTATCTAACATTATCTAAAAAAAATATTTTCAAATACTATTAATATTAAATATTGATATTGTACAATTTAATTACATAAAACTATCAAAGGATGTGAAATCGCTTATTTAAAAAAAAATGAAGGAAACAAAACAAAGTTTGTTTAAATTATATCACCACAAACATAACAACTACCAATTTGAATTTTAAGGGCCTCTTGTTGATATGATAGAACAATTGAACTTCTCACAGTATATATTCATTGATTTCAAATTATTCTAGGAGATTAATTTTACCAAGTTCACCAATCAAGAAAAAATGCTAAAACAAGACACATAATACATTTTTGTCACAATGCCATACAAATTGACAGGCAGATTTGTGCGCTAGTTGGAAAAAAAAATGCAATTCTATTGTTTCATGTCCTCCAAACAACAGTCGGAGTTCCATCATATACAAATTAACAGATGAAGCATACACCCAAGAACCAACTAAACTCCAAACAGGTCACAAGAAAATTCCCACGAGGTTCCATAGAGCAACACACATCGAGCTTTGCATCAAAAAAAAATTGATATACAAAGAAAAGATGTTGCGACATTCATTTTCTCTTACATCTTGTATATGTTCCCATGATAAAATAATTGAGGCCATGGGATATATGGGGTTTGTTTCCATGCTTCCCATTTTTTGACCGAAAAATCTTATGTGCATGCAATCTCAAGTACTCAAGTCTGATGAACATTCATCTGGGTGTTGAAGAAATATTACAGAGACACATGAGATATTTTCGTTTCCTGCCAAACTTTGATATTTTTTTTTTATCCTTCTTCAGCCGATATGCAAAATTGTATTGTCCTCATTTAAGGTAAATTTTTTGTGTATCCGAAAGTCGTGCAGCATGCAGACATTTCTTTCCTTTTTCTGTTGATATGTTTCATACGACAATTATGCCAAACTAGGAAGCATATCTTGTAACAGAGGATGCCTAATTGTACAATGCACGGTTGTGTTGCCCATGGTTCGGATGGAAGCATTGATGCAATGTCCATATATATATCAACATTTTTCACTGCATCACAGACAATCAATCATATCATCACTTATCAAAGAGGAAGAAGAAACAAGAGAGCTTCATTTTGCACATACAAGCTCAAAGGGGATTGAGTACGCATTCCCTGCAACCAAAACACATTCAACTTGGAAATGAGAGCATAAGACTTAATACATTGAACAATATAATACACAAATGCACCCCACACCCCCCTTAAAAAATAAAAATAAATAAAACAAACTAAAAAAATTTGGTGAAGGCTATTTGTATAAGAAAAGTGAGGATGATTTTGTGGATGTATACACACAACAGTTGTAGAGCTAGCTAGTTTCTTCAGATCATGTACTATGTATGCTCGCAACTCTATTACAAACGTTGCTTGGGTTGTGTGAAAGATCCTTTCTCTAACATCCCTTTTCTTTGTTATATTTTTGAAGAGAATAAGTGGAAACTTCCCTTTATGCAATTGATGTTCCATTGACGAAAACAAATTTGAATAGGTATCGAACAATTGCAGCTGCAACATGGAACAATGCAATATTTGTGTAACTTACCCGAGATACATGCACATGTGAAAGTAAAGGACAAAACTAGATATGGAAAGTGATACCATTTCCTTGTCTTTGTCCAACTCTCCATCCTTTATATGTAGAATGTGTTGTGAGCCAAGTTTTCTCGCTAGTGTGACAATTGCACCAATGGTTCTGATTGGGTAAATACCACTACTTTGTGCAAGTTGGCTGATAGTCACGTCCAGGAATAAACGATATTCTCAACAAACAATGAGAATTTTTTCCAAAATACTTGTTTCATTGAGAGAAATAATCTGATCACAATCACCATGGTCATATACTGTTTTGGGCGATATATTTAAATTTATAATGATATCCCATTACCCGACAATATCTTTTCAGCATGTTTCTAGACAAGTTGTGTAGGAATAGTCAGTGTGACTGTCATCATGACCTCCTCGTCTATCACGTCAACATGCATAATGGATCTAGTTTTGTTTTCCTTGTCCAAGTAGGTGCTTTAGACAACCATTATGTCCCCGACGAGCACTTGTCCAGCTCGACAATTGTTCAAGACCTCTATTGATAGTACTTTGGGTGTTACAACTCTAGACTTGGTGACAATTTGTTAAGCCCTAATATTGTCTCATTGCCCCTTAATTGGGGCATATTATATTAGTAATGTTATTTTATTTATGTCAGCTTTAGGCCATTAGTTGTAATTATACCTCCTAGTCTCCTATATATACCAAGGAGACAT
>JZKD02S1201321.1:0-10880 GCA_000966675.3 Picea glauca
ATATATATATATATATTCATGCCATGTACAGGTTCAAGAATGCCCACATAAACCAATGCACATCAATATACATTAAGAATTAATCTTATCATGCCTATTTCATGTACAAGAATTCTATATTTATTATATTCATCGTGCATCAATTCTATCATGCACTCCAATGCATATTTATTTCATATTTAATTTAATTATTTGTTTGTTGTTGTAGATGTTTGTCCTTGAATTCCTGTAGAACCTCACTGCCCATGTGCACTTCCATTTTTCTCAACTATGCACAATTGGCTCATATTATAAGCCCGTTAGTGGATTGGAACTTGAGTTTTGGGGTTTCTATGTGTGGAGAGTGGATAGCTAGAGGGTCAGATCTCCATGTGGACTCATAGCCTCATATCGGGGATGGATTATTGTTGAAAGAAAATGAACAACATTGCCTATGCTAAGAGGTTCATCCTTCGTATGCATCCATTTGGTTATCTATTAACATATAAGTTTATTGTGTTTATTATGATATTCCGCTGTGAAAATGGTTTATATGGATGTTGTGTGTTTGTTGTTTTCCTGAAAATGCATTCATGTTTTAATATATGATGTAAGATGCAATTTGAACTATGGTATCAGTCAAATGGTTAAATTGTTTGAGATCTATAGTTGATAAGATACAACAAATTAATAAGCAAAAAACTTCATGTCTTAATGTGTATTCTGCATGTAATGTTTCTCAACTGATAGTTAGATATGTTACACAACTAGTACAAACAATGTATGCAAATTATTTGACAAAAAGGAGCACACAACCAGAACACACCTATTGAATATAAAAAACCATTAATATCCTATTCAAGTTCTATAGGGGATATTACAGTGGTATCAGAGCTAATGTTCCTTCTAGTCCGAGGGGAAAATCAGTGAGGTGTTACTTCAGATCATGCACATACAAAACATTTTCCTACTATTTCCATTAAGTAAACAATGATGCATAGGATTAAGAAGTTGAGGACGGATTCAAAACTCAGGAGAAAACTAGAAGCAATTCCATGCATACCTTAATACTAAGAGTATCTAGCATTGGGTGAGGAAATTTGTGCAACTTTTTCCTTTCAAGGCTATTACACCCTCAAGTACAGAAGTTGGCCCAAGGATTTTCGTTAAAAGTACATGGAATAAATTGATGAGAGATGAGCATGACAGAGAGGTGGAGGAATGTGTATCTAGCCATGTTGAGGATGTGTGCATAGAGGAACACAAAACAACATCCTATGATACACCATCAAAGCTAATTGATGAATCCAATGACACTTGTGTGTTGGTTGGGAAAGATGAGGATGAAAAATCTTGTCCTACTGATGGTGACCATGAGGATATGTTCTAATCAGTGAATGTTGAGGATCTAACATCTCCCCTTGTGTATGATGATAATGGTTCAAGCATGCTAGAACCTAACTATGACATGGGTTCATCACCTCATCCTAGTTATGACATGTATGATGATGCATGCATGGAGGATGATAACCAAGGGGTTGATTTGTTGTATGAGGAGGATAGTCCATGTGAGTCCTATCATTGCACAGTATCATATAGTGAGTCAGTTAGTCCCTTTCATGATTTGGAGAGTATTATATTTGTCATAGAGGATCAAATTGTGCAGGTGTTGATGACAGATGATGGTGTTCATAATTTTATTGAAGATATTATGTGGAAAACTCAGATAGAGGAGAGACAAAAAGGAGTTACAAATGGAATCACTAGTGCTCAATTACACATCATCAAAGAACAACTAGAGAAGATGAAATTTGATTACTTGCAGTTGTTCATGGATAGGGACCTTGTTCTTAAGTTTGTTGAAGACAAGGAAAGGGATATTGAGGAGCTTTGTTACTAGTATAGTTTGTCACACTCTTCATCGTTGATAACAACATAGGCTCGATCATCTATTAAAGTCATGACATAGGAGGGAAAAGTGGTACTCATGATTTGAGGGAGGAGACTCTTGTGATGATCCTACATGAGGAGAATTCGAAGTTACATGTGCTTGAGGAGAGGTTTAACACATAGTGTTTTGACCATGCACCTATTTTGCATTGTGGGGATCATGAGCCGCTTATGTTGGAGAACCCACTAAAGGCTCAATGCTTCTAGCTATGGAGGAGATAGTTGAGCACATCCCTTGGGGACCCGATCATAGGGAAGTATAAGCATCCATGGATTAGGTGGATAGGTACATGAAATACATGGGCACACTCTAGGATGGAGTTTTAGGCATCATCAATAGACTGATGGACACAATAGTACCTATAAGATATAGGATGGTATAGGATGATTCAGTGATCGAAAAAAGTGTGTAGGGGTATTCATTGGCAGTCGATAGTGTATAGTGGAGTTGTGGGGTGTTTCCTCCAGGGAGACCTCCTAATAGAGTCCTTGAGCATACCATTGAGTTGAGGCTACCCAGGATCAATGAGTGGATGGGTGATACTCAGGGAGAAGGATATCCCTTGATGATTAGTCTACATATGGGATATCAATAGATGAGGGTCATGAGGCAGGATAGTCACAGGCCTACTTCCATATTTAGTTATGATTTCTTGGTCATGCACTTGGGGTTGACCAAAGCACTAGTCACTCTCTAGTTTTGCAAGAAGTCGCAGAGGCATCTATTGTTATTATTTGATACCCTTATTATATACAGTAGGACATGGGAGGTTCAACTGAGTCAATTGGATGAGATAGGTGGAATTGTAGCCATGATAGGGGTATTTTATTTAGACCATATGATCTATGTGTAAAGTTCACAGGAGGCAGTCCATACTCTATTGGAGTGGTTCATAGCTATTGTAGAATGCATTGGGAGTGGTGGACTTCCAATTTGGTGGTGGGATAATGGAATTCATTAGAGTGATAAACTTCTTTAGAAAATGAGGATGATTGAAAGGTTCATTTCAGTGATTAGGTTGCATCTTTGTAAGGACATTGTGAGAGGATTTATTGATCTTTGTACTATAGGTTGAGGTAGATTTACCCTCATGATACCTAGGATCGATTCTATCCATGGGTTGGAGGACTTTGACTTCACTGAGATGCTTTGGTGAGACATGATACAAGATAGTGAGTTTAGCTTAGGGGCCTAGGAGAGTAGAGTGTAGTTTGAGCATGGTGATCAGACAATCATGATCAGAGGGGTGCAACATCAGTATGATGGTTCCCCTCAGATATTAGTTTCAGATTTTAGGATTGTAATGGTTGATAGTTCGATAGTCGATGCAAATGATATGGTCAGTTTTCTCTTTCTCGAGTTTACTCTTGAGATGATTAGGATTGGTTGCATAGAGGAGTGGTCTTCAAAGGAGTTGATCAATTTTGTGCAAATTAAGATTTCCTGGCTTATTAGGGGCATTTGGAAGGATTCTTGTGTTATCCCCTTACATATCAGTGCTATGAGTAGACAATGTTTCACATCATATGGGCTCTCATGGGACCCTGGTGACTCTGCCACTTAAGGAAAGGTCCAAGAGAGTTTATATTGGAGGGAATTTGTGGATGATATGTTGGGTTATTTGGGAGAGTGTACGACTTGTCAGCAGAGTAGTTTGGGACACACTCATCTAGCAAGGTTGATGTAGTCCTTGCCCATTTTTTAGAGAGAGTGGGAGATCATGTCGATAGATTGCATCATAGTTTTAGCAATGGTACAGAGAGCATATAGTACATGTACAATGATTGATAAATCGTCACATTTCATGCACTTCCCGATGATTTCTTTAGAGTGTGGGGAAGCACATGTGACATAAATATCTAGTGGAGAGATGTTTAGATTCCATGAGTAGTTTGGAGTCATTTCTAGTGATCAAAACAAAATTCCTTTTTTGATATTCGATATCGAGTATGGAAGTTGATCTGCAGGTCGTGACTTCACCTAGATGTCTATGCAGGTTACTATTTATGGTAGTAGGTTCATCCCTTACATGTATTTGAACTTGGTTTTTCTAAAGAGGAGGATGCAAATTGGGCATGATAGTCAGACAATTATGATCAGAGTGGCACAACGTCAGCATGGTGGTTCCTTTCTATGGTTGGCTTGGGACCCTAGGATTTCAACACTAGAAAGTTCAACAGATGACACTGAGATGAGAGTCATTTTTTGTTTTCATGATATTGGTTCCCTAATAGAATAGTTCTTTGAGGGGTTGATCTATTTATTACAATATTGAGTTTCCCTACTTAGAGGCAATATTTAGGAGGCCTCTTATGTGTGGACCATACAGATAATGCATTGAGTGGAGGATGCTTCACATCTTTTAGGGTGGTTTGGGACCCTAGTATCATTTTCAGTTCATTCTGGCTCAATCAATGGAGCATTAGGTTGTTATGGAAATTCTTGAGGACAAGAAATATTTGGGAAGGGAGGACTGTAATGTCCCCATTTTTTTATTCTCCTTCCCTGTAGTTAGAGGTGACCTTATGAGTCTATGTCAACCTGACTAGAGGAGTAAAATGAGGATAACATTGAGATCAAGAAATATGGACGAGTTATATGGGGCCTAGGCTAGTCCATTCACCATATTTCATCATCAAAATCATTTCCACATAGTTCATTCTTGGTTCCCTAGCATTTCGACGATTTCTGTAATTTTGGGTTATTATTGAGCATACTTTAATTAAATACATTAAAGGTATTATTTGGACAATATTATCTGAGGGGATACATTCATGTAATAGCTCGTTGGAATCGAGAAGAAAATACCTAAAGGTTGGGATGATGAGAAAGGTACTCTAGCATCCTGGAATGTCTTAAAACCCCAATTAATCACTTTCTGGAATTAAAAAGAGTTATAAAAAGGGGAAATAAGGGTTATGTGGATTTTGTGAGAGGAGATAAGATTTAGAAGGGGGTTAGAAGAAATATTAAGCAAGGATAGCACTTCACCTTCCTCATGATGATTTGATCTCTTATTTGGAATGCTCTTGGAGACAAGGTTTTCGTTGAGGTTTTGGAAAAACCCTTCCACTGTTAATTTTGTTTAGGTGGTGCAACATCCACCCTAGATAAAAAAGAGGGGAGTTCATCCAGGATTTATGTTGGAGCTTCATCTTGTGATTCGTATTCATTTAGAGTGAAATGACTTGTTTGGAGGATCATTGTCTTGCTTGGAGGGTCAAATTTCCACTATTTTGCAAGGTCGTGGTCACTTTGAGAATCTGTGAGGGTTTGGGGAGAAATCATGGAACCTAGGAGGGAATGTGGAGGTCCAAGGGAGACCCGATCTTTTTTTGTGGTAAGGTCATGATGCTAGGGTGAATATGTGAGGGTCTTGAGGAGCCAAGCCACATGTTTTTAGACTCATGAGGTAGAGGAAGGACCGTGAGACACATTTGTAGGTCGCGAGGTAGAGAAAGGGTTATGAGACCCGTTTGCATGCCTGCGAAGTATAGGAGGGGGTCATGGGGACTATTTGTAGGTCTCCCAGCTAAGGAGAAGAGACATAGGCTCTTTGGGACTAGTCTGTGTGGGTCTTAGGAGGGTCTATTAGATAATTGGTTGTCATTGATGTCAACCTTTGGAGACGTTTAGAATCCCTAGAGAAGTTTTTTGAGGAAAAGAGAATGAAGGACAATCCAAATGCATGTAACACACTCATAGATGCATAATCCTTTTCATGTTGTTTCAAATGGTAGGTGGTACGCCAAATAGTTCCTCATAGTTAAATATTTATTCCCTCATGAATTTGAAATCCCCAAAGAATGGTTGAGAATCCCCTAAATGGTTACAACAAGAAGTTACAAGTCTTCACCTAAAGGATAAAATGGTTATAAAAAGAAAGTACAGTTTGGTCCTAAAATTAGGGAAATAAGTCACTTGGAAAAGTATAAATACACTTCAAGGAGCCTCTCATTTGTACACACACAAGTTCATTGAATATCTATCAAGTGAGAAAGTGATCTAGTGGTGAATTTGATGTGGTGAATGTGAGGTAGAGAAGGATTAAGAAGGAGAAGGTCTCGGTATTTCAGAGGAGAGACAAGGGTTTATGAAAACCCTAACTTAGTTGATCCCCATGGGTCAGGCTACAGGTTTCCTGTGAAGCACCCTCGTAGGTTGTTTGACTCTCATCATGCAAGGCCCCACGAGATAACTGGCCTCTTTCTGGCAAGGTTGAGGGGAATTTGAGAGAGATGTGTGTACTAGGTTGTTCAGACTGAGGAAGGTCTGCAGGTCTGTAATCTAATACACCAAGTTTTCTACAAGATAAAAGGTATGTTTATATGCATGTTTTGAGGGTTATACATTGGTGATGTTATGATGCATTCTTGAGGTATGTCTTTGGTATATTGTTGAGGAATTGGAACATATTTGGTGCATGGTTTGAGGCACATCATTGGCACTGTTGGAACACTTGTATTTTTCAAATACTCTAGTTATCAAAGGTTGGAGCCACCTATTCTTTAAGTAGTGAAATGATACACTTAAGCCTAAAAAGTTAGATTTCAGGATTTCGAGTATATCACGATTATACCTACCAAATCCCCAGTATCTCGACACACGAAGTGGCAATAGTTGGTTTAGTTTTAATAACCATTATTGAACCACTAAGCATGGATTATCACCTTTTATTACCTCGTGCTCTCGCATTTTGGGAGTTACACGTCGAACTCCCTTCGAACCTCCGACATGCAAAGTTGTGAGTTGTTTTAAGTCAATATGGTTAATAATAAGAATAATGACATTTAAGCCATAGTTAATCTTTATTGTGATTTCGTGACTCGGTGGTTGTTATCTCAAAAACAACACGTTTGTAACTCCGATCCCCGAAGTCGCAATATTCATTAATTAATTGTGGTTAATTAAAATATTAAGTCAAATCACAGTTAATCAACCAAATTGCACTATCGTGAACTCAAGGTTCATGGTTCAAAGACTAGGAGTAAAATCATCCGATATTGCGAACGTCGAAAAGGGGATTAAGGACTAAACACACTTAATTAAAAGGTTGAATTGGATTAATTAACACCTTAAACAACCTTCAACTTGTACAACCTACGGACCAAGAATTAAATGTTGTCACAATCCTCCCGAATTGTGAATTATCAAACATTTATGGCATTTATTAGAAATTTAGTGAGGTGATTGATAGTAAGATCCTGTTTTATTTCTAAATCTTTCTATTAAATTATTTAAATGTTCTATTAGCAAGGACTCGCACAGAATTAAGTGCTCAAAGCGAAAAGGTTTCAGTCATTATCTTAGGTTTCTTTCTAATTTGCACAGAGCCAGTTCACCAAGATAAACTCTGTATGTGTTTTCATTTTCTATGACAGGGGATCTAATTGCAAGGTTCTATATCATGGCTCCGCGAAAAGATTCCAAGGCACCTACCAAGAATCCAGGTCAAGGTTTAGATATTGTTTCTAATACCTCACCTAGAAGTATCAATATTGTCAAAACATGGGCGTATGTCTCCAACATTATGCAATCCAAGCTAATAAATTGTCTAGATGATTCCAACAATAACGAGAAAGATGACTTATCCACCAAATACAAAATCGTCACTCAGTCAAAGATGCACAAGATAGCAACAAGGCCATGACTTTTCTCTATTATGATATGATCATATGGGCATTGGACCATGTAGACATCCCGACTAGGGAAATATTCAATGAGCAGAAGGTGGCAATTGGGACATTCAGACCAGAGCATTTACAGGAAATGTATAAATTGTCTCCCACACAAAAACTTACTCACAATGTCAAATTATTAGAGGGTTTCAAAAACAAGGAATGCAAGCAGTTTGGGAAAATCTTATCCAATCTGATCAAAGACTGGGTTTCACACCCTACGAAATTCAAGGCCGATACTCATGGAATTTACTCAATCTCATATTTAGTGCCAAAATTCATGTATATAGAAATGATGGCCTGTAGACTGTATGGGAAGGAGGACACCACTCACTTTTTTCTCTCATCGGTACCGCTTATTCATACAGTAGCAGATGGATTTTCTTTCGACTGGGCCAAATTGTTGTCAGACAGTCTGGCCAATCAAATTACAAAATGTCAAGCACAAAAGATGAGTGGGAAAGCATCTTCATTCTTTATGTCTGCTTACATCATGGACTCTATTTTCTTCATGACACCTTTCCCATTAATGAGCTGGAGCTGGACTCCAACTAATGTAGACCCTATTCATGTCTACCACTCGAAACTCTAGGAAGATAAAGCCAAAGAATTCGTCTACGATATTTTCAACTGGGTAATGGTACCAATGCATGTCTCCATCTTCGGCCATTTGCTTCCCAGGATTTCAGATAACATCACGACCAACTTGAGCAGGATGGAAGATTGGTATATAGAAGCGGAATTTTCGTATATTAGGGTTTTTGGCACCTTTGTCCCCCCATATGCTCTGCCGCTATTCTCACTAGACAAGCTAGTATGTCGAGAGATCTCCAGGAAAACTGTGCTCGGTGGGATAAGAAAGGAGCTCAAAGGAGTATCGAAGAAGGTATGGCGACCCTTCCCCATTCACATTGGTACATATTCTTTATTAGATTTCGTCCATGCCAAAGCGGAGGCTACGTCCTTGGAGGAAATGAAATTGGTAGACATTGAGTTTAAGAAACACGACCCAAATAAGGTTGTGAGTAATCACATGGAGAGATGTGGGATGAAGAGATAAGAACACGAAGACTCACCTCATGATGAAATCTTTTGAGGTGTGAGATCCTACTCTGAAGTCTTAAGTCGGGTTCAAGCTCTATTGCCCGGTGATATGGTTGATTTTTATAAATTCCAAGAGCACAGGAGAAGTTGCCTCCCCAAAGTTTTATAGGGCAGAAACTCACAACCCCCGGGTACACAGCAGGCAGAAGATAAAATTTCAACGGGCGTGAAACCTAACAAACAAGAGACTCGGGACAAGACAAAGGAAACTGAGATCTCGAATCAGGAAGAAGATATCTCCAACCAAGAAGAAGGAAACCCAGAGATAGTTACCAAGGAAATCGACAGCCCCATTGCATCTGTCACTCCCTTACAATTCACAAAGGGGAACCCCAATACAGAGTGGATATTCAAGGAGGACCTGACACCTATCTCTATAGAAGAGTTGCCTCCTATTGAATTCTTCTTCAGTAAGAAAAGGAAGGTCATTGTGAAGCAAGAAACATACCAAAGAGTGGGTGTAGTAGCTAAAAAATACAAAATACTAACAGATGGAGAAGCCTTGGAAGAGGAAGAATTCGTCGATGAGGTAGCAGGAACATTAGGGGCTTATGAAACAACCAACCAATATTCAATTGGAACTTTGAAAGCATGGTTGAAACAAAAGAACCTCTTGATCAGAAAATTGGAGGCTTGGGTAGCAATGACAAAGGTGAATGACAGGGATGAGGCAAATAAAGGTTTCGAGCAAGCCAGAGTAACTAATCAATAGGAAATTGAGAGACTTAAATCCGATCTTGAGTAGATGCATCAGTCGACACAAATAATCCAAACGCGCGTAAGTCAACATGAGGAGAAAATCAAATTGATGCAATCGAAATTGATTTCTGTTGAAAACCAAGTCATAGACATAACGATATTCCAATCCCAAGCCAAGAAAATATGAAAGAAGGTAGAAGTATCTCAACAAGATCTACTTTCCAAAGTAGAAACCATACATAATCATTTTCATAAGATAGAACAAGCGTTAAAGGACATCTCCTTGAGAGAAATAGAAGCTGGGGAAGCTCGGGTTGCTTTCCAAAAGGTTGTTATAGAAATAGCGAAAGAAGAGGTGGCCATCAGTGATCTGAAAACAGATCCAGAAGCCAGATAGGGCTTGAAAAATGCTCAAAAATGAAAGTGCTCGGAATGCGACGAAACCTGTGCCATTGTGTTTGTCTCGTCTTCCTAATTCCGGTGGTATAATTTTTATCGCAAACGGAGTCCGTATGAGGAAGATATCGCGTTCTGTCCGAAAATCCAAACATGCAAAATTTTGGATGCTGACTGTACCTGTCCGTACAGTCCGTACAGACACGTGTTAGTCCGTACATCTAACGTGGCAGGGCCATACAACTGACGTGGGCCAACTAGAAGGCAACACGTGGTAGACGGAGATGACGACATGTGGCAGCTTGGGGACGCGACACGTGGCAGGTCCGTACGGAGGACACGTGGCATCACCAGGACGCGACACGTGTCAGGTGATTTTAGCACTTTGGGCGTACGATCGACCAATATCTAGGTGACACGTGTCACCACTTACAGGGTGACACGTGGCACACTGACATCAACATGGTGACGTGGCAGTACGGTGGCAGATGACGTGGCAGCATGGCAGTCTGACAGTTGGCAGTACGGATGGGGTGACGTGGCACGCACGTGGACCAATCACGTGATGACATGTGTCAAGTTTCAATGGGTTAAAAAACACCACGTGGCCCACTCACCGGGTGCCAAGTGGCACTGTCTTATTGGCTCGTCGGTTTCATTGTTAAAATTGGTTGATCGTCCCCGGGGTTCGAACGCAGGACCTCCCGATGTACAAAGGACCGAGAATGTTTGGCTAGCCGGCCTGCCAGCACGTGTTTCTTGTTAAAGAAACGGAGTAAATCATATTTAAATTCAAAAGTATGTGATATGGCGGGAGGAAAGGGCCGGGGCTTAGCCCCAGCCCTCGGTTCCATTTATACGCCAACAGAACCATGCCATAAAACACGCAACCGATCAACATGTATCCGGGCGGTTACCACAGATAGCGCATGGTTACAATAGTTAAAGCCACCACAAAACGCGCGGTAACTGTTGGGCCATGCCATATGGCTATAGCCCGGGACCGGGGGCTAATGCTTTGGGAGGAACAGTTACAATAACTAGCCACCGGGTCGCATGGAGCGCCACGGGAC
>JZKD02S1201321.1:46521-64183 GCA_000966675.3 Picea glauca
TAGGGGGTTGGAGCCTCCTTCCAGTTGCAGCTGGAAAACAAAGGAAGTTGGTGCTTCCAATGAATGTAATTCTTCAAGACATATAAGAAAAAACATTCCATGGTTTTTTCCCGATATGGGTTTCCACGTAAAACACTGGTGTACTGTGTATGTGTGTGATTGTTTATTTCTTAATTCTCATTATTGGATAATAATTTTACATTGATATAACCTTTGAAGAAAAAGGATTATAATTACGCTATTACTGATTCACCCCCCCTCTCAGTAATCCAACAGAAATCAACGATAACCTTTTGTTTCTTCAGTTTTGGCCTTTATTTCATTTCCTTATATTCTCGTGCTTCTAGAAGAAGAAGAGGTGTGTCACCCAAAATCAACCGTATCATAGAAATAGGAAGAATAAACGTTGTGTTATCTTCCCAACAAAGTGCTTCAAGGAGAACTTTATCTGATTCATCTAGCTTGTCTTTCTTTCCCTCATATATCATCCACAACATGACATCTAGTGGTGGCTCCGGTGGCACTAGAAGTGCTGCATCTTCCAAATATTCATCGTCATCAATGATTGGTAGGTTGTACAACCACCATATCCCTTTCCAATCTACTACAAACCCCACAAAATTCATTAAAAAGTATGGGCTTTTTCAGTTCGAGGAATATGCCACAACCACACAGTGGCATGTGTGCTCTCCTCTTAACCTAACACCTTCTACTCGTCCACTTCCAAAGTTTAAATAGCATTTGCCTAAGTTTTCATGAAATAACATTGTCAGTACCAATGAACACCTAGTGGCATTTTCTAATTCTTTTCATAACATAGGGGCTAACGATAATGACACTTGCATTCACTTGTTTGTCAATTCCTTGGAAGGAAAGGTTGTGACTGACTTCTTTTACCTTCCTCCTAAGATCCTGTCTACTTGGGAGGAGTTAATCTATTGGTTCTGATCCACTTATGGGAAATCCAAAAGCCCTGCCAAGAAGTTAAGGGAATACAATAACGTCACTTATAAAGATGGTGAGACCATCAAGTCTTTCAACTTGCGTTTCACCAAGTTGTACAATAAAAAACCCGAACTTATCCGCCATCATAACCAAGCCACTTTCATGCATTACTACAATGCATTGCCTTCTCCCTACCATCATAGGCTTGAAGAAAAGGCCATCAATAATCTTGGTTCTGCTTTGCATACTTGCTTAGAGTATGAATAATAGCTCGAAAGAATTGGTCTTTCCCAGGGAGAATCAGTTAGACAGACAAACATGTCTGCTCTCTTACAGCTAGTAGAAGATATGAACAATCGTATGATAGCATTTGAGCAGAAGGGTACTGTTTCCCCTCTCACCCCTAGAGCTTCATCCTCTTCTGCACCCCCCTTTAAAAATCCAGTTGAAAACAATTTTCAGCCTAAAGCTATCATTCCTCGGAGTTGGTGCAAATTTTATGAGGAGAACCATGAAGAAACCACATGTGAGGTAAAGAAGAGTGTCAGAGATAAGATTTTTGGTAAGAAACCAAAAGCTACTATCGTTGTCCTAGATTTTGCAGAGCCAGAGGATGTCATGGTTATTAACACTAGGAACAAATCCTATGCTCCCAAGGGTAAATTTGATTCTCATCGTAGTTCTTCTAGCCCAAGCTCATCCTCAACCACTTCTACGCCCCAGGTTCCTAAAATTCCCGAAAGTCAAGGAATCACTCCCCCTCTTCCCTCCTCCAAATAAAATATCTTGAATCAATCGGCCAACATCAAAGTAGATGCAACCCTCCTAGACATGGTTGTCATCCCTAAACAACAGATGCATCTGAAACAATTCATGGAAGGAAAAGCTTCCATTGTAGCCAATCTTTTTGAAGAGGTAGATGAAGAGGATTCCTCAGTAAATAAAGTAGGTGTACATAACTTTAGATACCTTGTAAAAAAAACCCCTTTTTATATTTCTGTAAAGATCATGGATAAGATTACCCATTGTTGCCTCATTGATGGCGGTTCAGGTCCAAGTGTCATGTCGAAGGTTATTATGGAAGAGCTAGGCTTATCTTGTACAAACGAAAATGACATAAGAATTCTCTCCTATAATAGTCTAGAACAAACAACCATAGGCAAGATTAAATATGTAACCTTGGTTTTATGCACTCATACTGACATAAGGACAACCCGCAACATTCAGGTGATTGATATGCCTATAAGAAATTATTCAATTATCTTGGGGAGAGATTGGAAAGACCTAATAGGTGGATACCTCACACTCGACGGGACACATTTATCTGTTCCTTGGAATTGTAAGAACATCATAATCCTTAGAGAAGGAAGGATATCATCCTACATAGAAAGTGTTCTAGAATTTAGCATACACTATATCGAAGAATACCTAGGAGTGTGTTCCATATTTTCTTAATAAGATAACATTCCTTTAGAAAATATTGATTTAGATGATGACATATGGCATATGCACTTTGATGGTTCATGTTCTAGTGAAGGTGATGGAGCTAGTATTACCTTGATTTCCCCTGCAGGAAAAAATCATAATCTGTCATACAGATTGGATTTTTCTTGTACCAACAATGTCACTGAATTTGAAGCTCTATTATTAGTCATTGAGAACGCCCTTAATCTTGGTTGTGGTCACCTTTCAGTTTTTGGTAATTTTGAGCTTGTTGTGAACTTGATACGGAAGATAATCCCTCCTAGCAACAAGCTGATGGGAAAATACTCCTAGACTGTTTAGGAACTTGTCTCAAATATTCTATCTTTCAACATCACTCAGGTTAAGAAGGAGTTGAATTCAATGGCTGACCGGTTAGCTGTCTTTGCAGCCACTCCTAACCAACAACTATTGCCTCACAGGCTCGATTGTTCCTTTCAATCTCTACTTCGTCCACACATCCCTGAAAAGGAAGGATCTTGCGAGGACATCCCTAACGATGAGAGAATTTGTGTTGTCATTCAAAATGAACCTCTTGATCCCAAGGATATTATATTTGTAGAAAATAATAAGATTCCTGAGGGCTTGACTCTGCTCGAGAGTTTTTTTTCTTTGAGTGTTGTAGGCAATAAACAAAAACAAAGAGAAGAGGAGTTACGAAAGAAGTTGATTGAAACCATCCTCCTGAACATTAGGACATTTGAACCTTCAACGAATGTTAAAATAAATGTCCAATGTTCTGGTAAATAAGAGATGAGGTTCACTGGGTTACTCAGTGAAACCAAAAAGTTTTTTGCTTGGTTTTATGAGGATCTTCGTGGTTTGTATCTTGGGCTTGTTCAACATATTATGAAACTAGCTAGGAAAAAACAAGAAATTGTTAACTCTGCATTGGAAGAACCCTTTCGAATGGATTTGAGAGATTTCTTAAGGACTGGAATGTTTTTTTCATCCCACCATAAATGGGTCTCAATTTGGAAATCATCCTCGAGGACCATTGATAATATTATAACTCGTATTTGTCTTCTAACTTTCAATAAAGCAATTATAAGAAATCCCTTTCCTCTCAATATGGAAATATTTTTGCAACAGGTTGTAGAGACACAGTTAATACCCTTACTTGACAGTTTGTTAGGATACAAAAAAATCAAGGTAAAAGGGGCAAGGGTTTATGAAACCACTTTTCTTACTAATCGCGATACTATGCCTTACAAATGCCTACCTCCTGGTTCACTTGATGCAAGTACCGCCTTTAAAATTTCTGTACACAACACTTTCAGTAAATTGGTCAGTCTCCATGCTTATCTTGATGATTTAATCATGTGTTTCAAAGGGATGATAATTAGATCAAAATTTCGAGTGTTGGACCATTTCCATATTACTTTTTCTTGGACACTAACTCAGAAATTTTAAAGGAATTATAGAGACAATGGTTCTCCTACAACACTAACAGTCCTCTCTTGAAGTATTTTGAGGGACTAGCATGAAGGGTTCTAATTCTGATTGGATTTCTCTATACTAGTAGCCTAGCTCTGCTTTCAAATTTTGTGTTTTTTTTCTATGCTTTACAGTAATTTGATTTATTCTTTCTAGGTTAAGTTTTTTCCCTGCTGCGCTTCATTTATATCTTTTATTGCTTCCATTTTAGTTTTGCAATTTTACTTCTATCATGATTTGGTTTCTTCTTATCTTTTAATCATTTTGGTCAAATAGGATGTTGGATCAATTTTGCCACAATGACACTCCTGCAAAGCATTGTTAGTCAATAACAATCAATCTTACACAGATGTTATGATGCTCCTCTGAAGGACCCTTGAAATTGTTACATTTTTCCACTACTGTCCTGTAAAGAATTGGCTATTTCATGCTTCTCCTTTCCTTTCTTCATCCATCGAGATTTTAAGAGAGATTTTAAGAGAAATATAAAAGTTTTCCTCCTAAAAGTTTGGGATCAGATTCCAACCAAATGATTATGCGTACAGTGGTAAAACTCCTCATACTTAATACTTTTCATGAATTATTCCCAAATTCCCAGTCATCTTTCCATTAAATCCGCTCACTTCCCCCTGTTGCATAATCATCCGAGTTATATCTTCTTGGCATGTTGTTTTAGTCCATGAAACCATGAGCTTTGAGTTCTAAATATGTTGGAAACAAATTTTCCTATGGATTCGCCAGTTTGTTGATGATTCAAATTGTCAACAAAGTTTCGCCCGCAAAGTGTTGCTAAAGCCTATTATTATAAAAATTAAATAAAACTAGTAGGTGGGACCCCCTCAAACCATTGGAGATCAGATCTATTCATTTTTTTGATGTTATGATGATGTGCGACACGACTTACATGGTTGACAAAGATCTTGTTGTTCTAAGTTATGATTTGAGCTTATGAAGTGTTGATTCCTTATGTTATAACAACCTATGCTATTCATTAATGTCATTGTTGTTTGTTCTTATCGCACCTACACAACAAACATGTTAGTAAAATTACATGAAGGACAAATTTGAGAGAGGCAAAATGCTATAAAAAATGCAAATAAAAGGGACCTAATTCGACAAATACCACATGCAAACAATTAGGAAGGAATAAGAAACAATGCAATGAGATGGTATTTTAACTACGCCATATACTATACTACATGCATAAAAATCTTAACGATTATGGTTGGATCCTAGCTAACAAGTGATGATTATACGATTCAATTGAGTTATATGTTTAATACACATATGGTATGGAATGTTGGTGGCGCATTTGTCAAGGTTATAGTGCTAATGGTTATGAAAATTGTTATATGGAACTTGGATTATGTAATGGCATAAGTTAGAAAGGTGGTATGGTCTATTGGTTTTAAATGTGGTGATGGTCTCGATGCATGGGTTGATTGACGATGTTAATAGAGGGCTCATTGGCATGTACTATTGAATTAATGAATTGTGGGTAGAGGTGATGTGCATTTACTGCATGTCACCTTTACTCCTTGTGTTAGCCGCCACCCTAGTCAAGCCATTGTTCATCTAATTTATGTGGTTATGATCTAATTTCTTAGCAATAAGGAACCGCTCGGTCAACTCTCATTTTAAGGAATTCGATCATAGGTATGTATTTTGTTTGGCCATTCATGACTCTTCTTTGGTTATGAAATGATTACTGGATCAGGTGTATTGGTTTGTGTTTTCCTAAGCGTTTCAACTGTGTGAAATTTGGTTATTGTTGGATGGTTCCTCCTGCAATGATATTGAATTATTAGAGGTTATTGGTGTCCCTAGGTGATATATCTTTGTTATCACCACCGCTGTTTGGTGGGAGGGTTTTCATTTAGTCTTGGGTGGATAGCTATCTTCATGCCTGTCACTAAACCCAGTCCTTAGATTTCGTGGGTTTGATGGTCGGTGGTTTTCCGCATCTCTATGTTTTGTTCACTTCAGCATTGACTGATTGCACCACCAGGGGTCACGAAATGAGGTTCTTGTTCTTCCTCGGCCCTGTATTCATCCTTGGGCTAGGATTGTTCGCTCGAAGAACACAAGGGTTACACCCTGCATGCGTTAAATAACATTGACAGACCATATTTAAGCTTCACTTTTCTGTTGTGACTCCCTGTCATGAATTCATTACCTATCCACGAATGGGTCTCTCCGCGTATACACCATTATCCTTAGGTTCTCACCATTATAAGAGTGGATATTTTCTCCCTATGTTGGTTACGCAACAAATCTTGGCCATCTTGTTTGAAGAGTGATAGAGAATATCAGTCGAGCCTCTTGGGTTTACTACTTGGATGGTTGTATAATTGTCGACTATTTTGAGAGCAGGATTGCTCAGTTGATTGTATGACAATCGTGTTGGTTGGTATATAGTCATTGGCTCGATTATAATAGTGGCAAACCCTACATTACCAATTTCACTTTCAAATCATACAGTTACTCACCTTAATATGATATCTCAATATTGTTAATGGAAAGGGCATTTGCCCAGGTTCGATTGGATGCGTGGGTATGCGTAATTGCCACTACTTGTTATGTTGTTGATTTTTTAAGACAATGACAAGTTGTTTGGTAGATACATAGTCACTGGCATTTGCACTGATGATTATTTGAATGTTTAGATAGAATTGGTGAAAATGATTGACGTTGATCATGTCGCGTTGTGTGTTTGAAAAGTAAACAATGGTCGTGGTAACTGTGGTTTTCTTTTGGGCCCAAATGATTATTGAACTAGATGACTTTGGGAACTATATCCTTATGATTGTTTGATTTCTTAATCCTGAAATTGCACAGCATAGTTGATCACAGTTGGACTAAATCAAATTAATACTATGTTAGGTTGATGACTCAACAATGAATTGAGATATTGTTGTGACTGTGTGTTTGGTTTTGTAAAATGGAAATATTGCATCGTATTTTTTGGGTGGCTACGCACTGGGTATAGTATGGATAACTTGAGTTTCACAGAGTTTTAATCATGTTTATCGATCATTTGTTATGAAGGGAATGTTGTTGAGGATTTATCATATTGGATGGATGGCCCATCTCTTTAAGCCACATTGAATTGTTTTTTTACAATGGCAGAGTTACATTGCCGGGGTGAATTACCCTATGCATAAGTTGGGTCTAAATGGTGACTGTGGGTTGTATGTTTAATTGTCAATCCAAGTGTGGCATTTCAGTCTTGATTATTTTGGTTACTGTTATATATGTTCAATGAATTTCATTGCATTTAAATGATGGGCCCGATTGCAGTGATAGCGACTTCATTGTTAATTTGAAAACATGATTTTTGGAGTATTATGGTGGATTGAAGAAATGCATGCGCAATGGTTGATTTTGATTGTTAAAGATTGGGAATGGGCACTGTTTGTAAATTTTTATAAAATGAAAAGTGTGTGAATGAAGGGAACAAAACCTCTTACAAATTGTTTAGAATACATATTGTCTTGTGATGGAACTGTGTTGGATATTTGATTATTGGACAGTGAACTAGTTAAGTACACAGTAATTGTTATTTAGTCACGATGATTGTTGGTTGGTGAATCTATTCTTACTGCAAAATTTTTTATGGATCACTTGATTAATTTCATGAACAATAATCATTATCCTCCCCTTCCATTATTCACTTTCTGCTAATTACAAACCCTTTCACCTCCCATATTCATTTTTTCACTCCCTGTTCTGAGATTGATTACGGTCAAGATAATTTTTGTGTTAAAGTTGATGAAAGTGGAAGTGTCTTGGGTGGATTGTAGTGAGGTTTTATTGGTTTTCTTTACATTTGATTGTTGTTGTCATTGATCAATGACCATGTCTTATCCCCTTTCATTATATCATATTTTTTCTCAATACAAACCCCTCACATATCCTAGAACCCTTTTTCACCCCCCTGCTCATTGATTAACAATAAAACAATTTGTATGGATTGGATTGCATAAGTCTTATACATTTCTGATCCATATCTATTTCATATTTTTTTTAACAGTTGTCATGTATGGTTAATTAAAATACTATTTGATAATCGATCACACATGCAAGATGATTTTTTTCATTCAAGGTAGCCATGGCTGAGGAATCATAGGTAGAGGTAACTGGAACCGAGGCCCAAGAAGGCCCAGGTTCTCCATACATTTTGATGTTGTTCAAAAGAGCTTGGACAATTGTTTCATGCCGGATTCTTCAATTGGATTGGGTAGGGAATAATCCAAACTAAGCCTGAAAGGCCTCCTTTACAAGCCCCGCAAGCACCCAGATTCCTTGTACCTCCTCATGTCTCATTACAACCCAAGGTCCCTGAAAATGATGGATGGCAGGAGATTGTCCACCCGACAGTCTCCCAACATCGTGGCTGGCCCAACTTGTCTTTGCCTGCTCCTCTTCCTATTAACCTCATTTCCAAAGCTGCCCCTGACCACTCACCGGTAGAATCCTCCCATGTTAGCAAGAGATTGAAAACTGAGGCACATCATGCACTTGATAAAAGAAAATACACTGTTGCCCCTTCCTCACCCTCTAATGGATCTGACAGATCCATGTCTTCCCGAATGTATTTGAGGGGCGATTTTTCCCATGTGATCAATGAAATTAGGCCTAAAGGCTCCGCACAACCAAAGGCAAATTCAGGAAAATTAAGAGGTGACAACAACAATCAAGAAAGGGTTGCATCACATACTAGGAAATATGGTTTCTAAGTTTTTATTATATCTATTGTTTTATGAAAATTGACTTTGGGAATCTTTGGACAACATGTTTATTTTGGATATATGAGTGTTATTTTGAAATAATTTCAAATTTCATGAGTTTTAATTGCCAAAAGTGAATATGTTGATGGGAGGCACAAGGAGGTGTCTTTTGATTAACTAATGGTTATGTTATGATTTTTATGATTGTTATGATTGTTATGAACCAAAGGGAGTTGCAAGGGGTCTGACCTACTAGTTATTATTTAATTATGACCCTTAATTATAATTACTACTCTTCCCCCTAACTAAAGTTAGTTGATTCTTTTAATTAACTTAACTAATGAGCTGGTTCAACTAATTCAACCAATTCTAAATTGTTAAAAGCAAGAAGAAAGGGAGGAACAAGTGGAGGATAGAAGTAGAAACATGATAAGGTTTGCTCTTTGATTTTATGTTGAGATAGTTCAATTTTCATTCATTCATATATTCATCAAGGCCTACTTCTCTTTTGTGATAGTAGGATCTTATTGTAGACAACAATATTCAGGGCTGAATCAAATCATTCAGACACTTGTTTTTCACAGGTTTTGATTTATCTTTGATAGTCTGTGTAGACTTGTCTGTTTGTGAATTAATTTTCATGACTGATAAAGGCTATTGTGGAGAGTCGAGTGGGAAACAATCCATGGCAAGATGATCCAACTTTTAGAGTTCAGTTTTTTTTTTTTCTATCAGAGGTCCTTTTGTATGTTCCATCGGGGATGTCTAAGTTTGACTTTGGTCCAAGATTTCTGTATGAAATTTTGTAAAGAAAATGACTCTCTGGTGAATTGGAATTAAATAAAGGATTGATTTATGTCTTTGTCTTTATTATCATCTTGGTGTCTATACTTCTATTCTTACATTTATTTCAGCATCTATTATATTCAGAAAATTACATAAAAACTGAATTTCCAACAAGCTTTTGTTGATAAAAGACTAGCCTAAGAACTCGTAATTAATACTTGTGAGTTAGGATGTTATTTTTGTTGGATATAAACATAGGGTGATATTCCCATCTACTTTTCTTCAACCAAGTAAAGTCTGAAAATGCTTGAGTAAGATCATTTCATATCTTTTCCTTAACACCCTACATATGATAATGAATTATATGCCCTAGTTCAAGTTGTTAATAAGTGGAATCACTATCTGATGGGAAAGGAAACCATTATCGACACAAATCACGAGCCACTCAATATTTTTTAGGCCTAAAGTAAGCTACAACAAACCATACATTAAAAGTGGATGGGGGATTTCGTAGAAATTTCATCTAGTCATCAAGTATACGAAGGACATCACTAATAAGTTGGAAGACATTATTTCAAGGCTAGCCATGTCCAGGATTATAGCTTTGGTAACTCTTATGAACATGGATCCTTTTATTCATGATGCATACAAAGAAGCAGACATGGAAGATGAGGACTTTAAATAGGTTTTTTAACATCTACAACACCAAAATCATATAGAAGAAGGTGATGGTAAGGATAATTATTATCACTAGAATGGGTTTCTCTACAATATAGACAAGCATGTTCCTAAAGGTGAAAGATTGCATCTTATCAGAGAGGCTCACACCTCCAAGGTTGTAGCTCATTTTGGTGTTGGGAATATGGTTGCTAACTTACAAAGGTATGTGTACTGGCCTAGAATGAAAGAAGATGTAGCATGATATATTAGAGGATGCATACTTTGTTGTACTAGCGATCCCAATAATAGAAATCAAGTTCTATACCAACCCTTACATTTACCCACTTAACCTTGGGAAGGAATTTCCATGGATTTTGTGGGTGGTTTTCCAACAATTAGGAAGATACATGACCATCTTTTTGTTGTAGTTGATAGGTTAAAAAAGATGTTCATTCTTATGCCTTGTAAAAATACCATAACATTAAAGGAAAATAATCAAAAAACATGTTCTTTGAACATGTCTAGGTGCACTTTGGGATAATAATGAGCATCATCTTAGATAGGGATATCATATTTCTGAGTGCCTTTTGGACTAGAATTTGGGATAAGATGGACACGAAGTTGAAGAGATCTACAACATTCCATCCACATAAATATGGGAAGATAGAAGTAGTCAACAAGATGTTGGTATAAATTTTGAGGTGTTACAATCATAAGCGTCTAAAGACCTAGGATGAAAATTTGATCTTTATTCAACACTCTTATAACAAAGAATTCCATACTTCTACTGGTAAGTCCCCTTTTGAAACTTGTTTTGGGTATTTTCCACCTTAACCTTTGGATGTTACCTATGGAAATCAAGGAGGAGTGAGGGAAGACATGATAGGAGAAGCACTGGAAGAAGTAAAATTTATTGAAAAGATTAGGAAGATTCATTTTCAAGTACATGAGACACTGAAGAAGTTATAGGAAAAATATAAGGCCATACATGATCAACATAGAACTGATAAGTCATTTAAAGTGGGAGAAAAAGTTTGGTTACAACTGAACAAGGTAATACTACATGGTCTTGGTAAGAAGAACAAGGCTCTATGGTATGGCCCTTCTGAGGTATTAGAGAAGGTGGGAGATAACTCCTATAGACTCAGTCTACTCCCATACATGCAGATTTACTCAGTAGTGAATGTGGATAATTTGAAACTCTATGAGCCTTCCACATTAGATGAAGAGGTGGAGAAGGTCCTACCTACCAAAAAGGACTTAGAACCATATGCTCAGGAAGTGTTGGAAGAAGGCACAATTTTGCAAAAGAAGTCTATAACTCTAATATAGGGGGCAACATAATCTTTGGAAGAATGGGTTGAAAGGACAACTTCCAAGCAAAGAAAACTAGTACTCCATGGAGAAGATAGAGAAACACATTCTTCACCTCATTTAGTAAATATTTTTGGGACGAAATGTCTCCCTAAATTGGGAGGTATGATCCGAATTGGATCATCATATAATTTTTCATCTATTTTGGTAGTTTTTGGGTGGAAAACATTGGAGGAATCAACTTGCAAGGCCATTTTAGTGGGAGGTCCTAGTTTAGAAAATTGGGGTCCAGAAACTTCCAAATCCATTTTGAGTCATTAAATGGTTTTTTTTTTTTTTTGTTAAAGTATCCAAAACTTGTGCACACAACCTTGATGGTGTTCTACACTTTTCTAAAAGTACAAAAATCGCCTCAATTGGAGCTCATATGTGGAATTTATGCCTCCCACAAGTTGACCTACCTTGTTGAGCACCATGGTATGAGTGGATGCCACTTCATCCCCCATTACTAAAATGTGTGGGGCTAGAAACATGCATATTGTAAATAATATTATAGAAGGTCCAAACTTGATCACTAATTTAGGGTTGAGGAAGTCAAAATCCTAACCCTAGATAGCTATCGTCTTATGTTAAATACCAGGCTTCTAGGAGGAGAAAGGGTTCCATTATTTAGCATTGTATTTTTCCATAGTTGAGAAGATCATATAGGAGTGGTATTTGGAGAGAATAACAAAGGATGAGAGATTCTATAACAACCATATAGGCCACAATGTCAAATGAAACTCCACAGTGAGTTCCTCTTTCTTTGTATCTACATTTCCATAATTGAAAAGAATAAGAGAATAGAGCATAGGCCTCACCTTCTAGCTGGGTTTCTTCTGTATTGAGTTCTCAGATATATATTTTTCTCATTTTTGTGTGGATGGTGTGTTCTTTTGCTCGTTTCTTTCATTTTGTTTTTCATTTTTTTTCATAATTTTAAGCAATAAGCTAGTAATTAGTAATATGGTATCTAAGAAAATAACTTGCATAATCTAATATTTCAAAATATTATACAATCTATGATGAATTGTTCCAGTGGGAAATCCATGAAAATTTATAGATCAAACCCTTAATATATCAAAGTTGTGGCCATATTCCATCTTGAGTGGTTGTGTCCTCTATCAAACTTCGTTCTTAACCTCATTGAGCTAGATACTATTTTGTTGGTTCAATGGGCAAGTGTTTTTCTGGATTAACCCATGCCAAAACCACCCGTCAACCTCATTGATGTTAAGGGTAACTCGCCTTCTCATTGGATAGGATTCATTTCCCTTAGCCAATAAAGGCCTTTAATCCTCCTATGTTTTCAATTCCATCCATTGTTGTGAGCTTGGATTTATTAACACCCTCCTCTTCTTCCCTTCTTTAGAGCCTCTCCTATCATGTCTCTTAGATATCCTTTATGGATGTTCTTATGGATTCCCCTAACTAAAGAGATCACATAATTGAAAACTTTTGGAGTTCATCCTTGATATTTCTTAATTTTGGGAACTTTTCCTTTCCTTTGATATTTATAGCATCCCCCCATCCAAATACTAGGAGGCCAATGTGGTCATCCCATTATTTATCAAGATACAATATAATTGTTTCAATATTATAGTCATTTTATACCTTAGATTCATTGTTAACATCATAATAGCCTCTATCTATCATGCTCTTGGTTGTCCCCATTTATCTCTTTCTCCCTGAACCCTCCAAGGGTTCAATAGGTCAAAGACCACCCCTCTTGAAGCTATTGATATCCCCTTCTCCCTTAACAGTAAGACAATGAACACCCATTTCTTGGTATATCGAGTAGCTTTGAGTACACCATCCTTCTTCACCACCCATTTTTGGATGTGATGATGGTTGTTTCTTGTACCTTCATGAGATAAAATATTATTCTTTCATGAAGGTAAGACTTATTCCATTCCCAAGGATACTACTTCCTTCTCTAGAATATAAGTGTCTATTTCTCAACTTTCTATTTCCTTATTTAATTTATGATTGATATGATAATTTCATATAAATTCAATAGAGAATGTTTTAATTAGTCGCAACATTATAACATCATTACAACTAATTCCATATTCAACATAACCATTTAATGAAAATATTGTCCTTCTCATTATTCATTTAAATAGGAATGAACGTACAAAAAAATTATCTATTACAAAGCTTGGTTTGGGCTATAGAGGTATTTTCTAGAAATCACCACACTTTCTCACATGAAATATGGAGGAATTCTATTGAACCACCACTCACATAAAACTTCCATCCAAGTTCACCCTCCCATATTAAGATACGAGGTCCTCTCTCTCTTATCAATATTACATCTCCAAATTTCCTCCATAACCAAGCGAGTGATTCAAATCATACAGATAATATATAAAGGGTATTAATAACCAAAATTTATTCCCATTTCATATAGTTATTATTTTTAAATGACAATTTACATAATTTGGGATTTGGTACATGCCTTTTTATTTTCATTTCCCTTTTCCAATATTAAAACACAACATAGGTAAAATGGGAAGGTGGCAATCTCCTCTCCTTGAATTGATAATGTCCTCAGTAACCTTGACCTTATCTACATAAAAAATTTAGTATGAGATCAAACATTTTTTTTTTAAATTAAATATTTTCTAAAAATAAAATGTTCAAACCTCTTATCTTTCTTCACAAAGATAATTTTTTTTTTTTTTAATAATCATGAAAGTTGATAGAAAAATCAACATATGATCTAACAAAATCCAACAATAACATAATGTTAACAAGTTATTTTATATTCTAAAAATAAATATTTACTAGTATTAGTCATTAGATGCCTTCGATATTAACAAGTTGAATGTCTCCCACTTTCAAATTACACATAATACTTTGATAAGATTTCACTTCATGATTTTGTAAATTTTATGTCCTAAAACTCTTAATAGGTGTACTTTCACAAAACTTCATATCATAACCGATCACAAATAAGACTTGCTTCAAATTATGCACTAAATATATTTAGTTCATATCACTATAAAGAGGATAATTCATGCCTTGTGAATTTCATAAATCATATTACTTAATTCTTCATATCACTATAAAGAGGATAATTCATGCCTTGTGTACCTTTTTTGTCTTTTGATAATTCTTCATCTACCTTACATAAAACAATCACATGCATTGTATTATCACAACTCTATAAAACTTAACAAAATAATCATATCATTGCTTACCATAATATGATAATACCCTTATCGCATTACCATTTTATTCAGTATCAATATAATATAATATTGTGTCATGGACATAGATTCATGTCCTTTGAGGATCAAGATGTATCCACAATATATCTATTCCTCACATGAACTAAACCATACTAATAACATAGTCATGTTATTAATGCTTTGAATTAAATGTGCCTACCATCACAAAATTGTCTTAATGAAATGCATAAAACCAAAAATCATGAAGCAAAAGAACCAATACTATTTGTAATAGTAGGCAAGCATCCACATGAGAATTGAATACTATAGAGAGAGAGGAAACCCACTTTTAAATGGAAATTGCATTTAAATTATATAATACAACATTACAAGCTCATGTGATCAACCATTTCATCATGAAACCCATCACATGGCACTGCAACACTATAGAGATAAACCAACATGAATCAATCGTTTTTATATCTAATATCTCCAATTCTCATTCCAATATTTAGATAATTCATTGCAACCACTCTATGACTTAAGAAAAGATAGACCCTTTTACTAATATACTCCCTCAAAAATCATTTCTTAGTCACTGCAAGAATGTCCTAAACATGATATATATAACAAACTATTGAGTAATGGTGCAAGTATTGGGAGTTTCTTACCCAAGGCTATCCATTAACAAGTCTAGCAAAGTGTAGTTGTCTAAGAGTACAACTTATTTTGAATTTTACGTTCTTATGGAAATTATCTTTCACATGGAGTCATGATCAAATTGGTATCATACCCATGTTTAAGATACCACCTCTCATGGTTTCATAATCTCATCATAACCCTCATAAGTTATCATGACCTTAATTATCCAACATAATTTCCCAACACAATCCTCACATCGCTCTCAACCCGTCTTCCCCTTCCCAAGATGAGAGTCATGTATTCCTTTTATAGGAAAATGGCAAGTAGAGGATAACCATGAGAAATTTATTCAATTTTGAAAAAATCCAATAGCTAAAGAAATCATCTCCCAATAGTCTAATAAAATCATCTCCCAATAATCAAAGATACCCTCCACATGTAAATAAAAGTGAAAGAATATTATGAGTAATTTATTAAGTTAATAATCATTAGAGATAAGATCATGGAATATTTTCACATAAAACATAAGTGGAGAAAATATGGGCCTACTTGGCATTCATAAGTGGTTCAATAAAAGAAACTACCCTTTACTAGTGGGTGACATGAAAAAGTTACCACTCACTAGTGAAGGATGAGTATATAACCACTATTTTCTTTAATTTAGGGAATCTTTATCATACAAAGTATTTATATCTAAGTATTTACCATGTTTAGTATCATTACTAGTGGGTGACATGAAAAAGTTACCACTCACCAGTGAAGGATGAGTATATAACCACTATTTTCTTTAATTTAGGGAATCTTTATCATACAAAGTATTTATATCTAAGTATTTACCATGTTTAGTATCATGTAGCTCATTATTGTTATTAAGGATTAATAAATATTAAAAGATAACGAATGGTGTGTTTTGGGTTTTTATTTTTTTAATAGTTTATATTAGTTCATATATGTATATATATATATATACTCACATATATATATATATATATATAAGAATGATTATTATTTATTTCATATTAGATTTATTATTATTAACTTTTTAATTTTTATAATATATTATATTAGATCAAAATATATTGATATTAATATTATGGATAGACGGATATAATGGACATTACTATTTCTAATGTATTAGATTGTAAAATGCACCTCATCAACAATGTTAAACTTAACACTTTTCCAAAATGATGACACTTTTTTCAAATGAAAATTGAACTATGTTGTTTTCAACATGAAATGAATTATTACAATATTCTTCTTGGTAGGGAAATCATGATTTTGAAAGAATGAGACTTATTTTTTTAAGTAATGACAAGGATCCATGCTCTCCCACTATTTTTTTTTTTAATCTTTTGGATGGTTATTTATGGTATTTCCTAGATAGCGTGGTTGTATTGAATTTATGGTGTTCATGTATACATGATCTTTTTTACTATTGTAGTGGGCCATTGTTCTCAATATTGGAAATAATGGTTTATGCACCATTGTTCTCAATATTGGAAATAATGGTTTATGCAAGAGACATTTTTATTAATAATATTTTTTAAGAATGAAACATTTTTATGGTTATTTTTATTTCCTTGATTGATGGCTTGATTTATTCTTCACAATGTTAATTATCATGCATAATTTATTTATATATTTGTTTTAATTTTGGATTTTATTGGTGATGTCTATTTATATAGTATGAGTGGGCCTAATGGTTAAGAATATGTGTTTCCTCTTAAGAGGTCACAAGTTCAAATTCAGAGGGGGGTAGGCTATGTATACTTCTCATACACCAATTAGATATCTAACTTAACTGTGACCTTAAAAATGGATTATTATTATTATTATTATTATTATTATCCAATAGAAAAGGATTAATCCAACTAATAAATTATAAGATTGATATTTTATGAATATATTCCTCATTATGAAGGAATTATATTTTGTGAATATATTTCTCATTACTCTTTAGAACTTGGTCATTCACTCACGAACCCATGTTTGGAATTTATAATTATGCATTATTGATTATGACGGCTTATATTAAATACAAAGAAAAATATCTCTCGCATCTTATGTTTATGCAACATTGGCTTATGGCCAATGGATGCTATAGGGTTGCTACTCACATAAGGGTTGTAATTGCTTAATTTTACAACTCAAAATTGCCACCATGCTTACAGAATAATCAGAACAGTAAAAACTATTTGAAAGAAAGACTTCATAGCCATGATTGCATAGATCCATAGTCGCAAAATCTACAAACATAATAATTTTTAATAATTTTTAATATTAGCTAAATGAAAAGTGAAATGTTAACATGATCTCTGGTTTATTTGATTGCAGGTTGTTAAGGTCCTAACCCGCACATAGGTAGATCAATGTATTTGGATGTAATAAAGGTCAATATTAATAAGACCTTTCAATAAAATAGAATAAGGCGGATGTAAGAAGACCTAA
>JZKD02S1201321.1:70104-80676 GCA_000966675.3 Picea glauca
GCCTGTGAACATTGCTATCTGTTTCAAAGTGCTATTTCTGTTGCTATTTCGTGAATCATTTCTGTGTATTGTGAAGATTATGCTGGATATTTTACTGTTATTCTGTTATTTCTAGAATTTCGTTTATGTTCTGCATATTTTATATATCTGGTATCTTGCACAGGTTTTGTTTTTAATACCAATATTCTCACTAGCTCGAAAACATAAAGCTAAATTTAAATTAATAGAGAGTATACCCCATTATGGGAATATGGATGTTGAAATCCCACTAGGACTCGCTTTCACTGACTACAAAATGATAACCTAAATGTACATCAAAATATTTTAAGAATCTTGATGCCTCTATATCAAACAAAAATTAAAACTCAAAGACCCTATAAAGCAATATGTGATTTCCAATGTTCCTTGCTAGTGAAATGATTCTCTATGTTTTCATTATATGAGATGTCATGAGTGCAATGATTGTCTAGAGCAATATGTGATTTCCAATGTTCCTTGCTAGTGAAATGATTCTCTATGTTTTCATTATATGAGATGTCATGAGTGCAATGATTGTTTATGTTTTCATCATATGAGATGTCATGAGTTTGATCACCCATCATATGAGATGTCATGAGTATGATCACCCTCCATTGATGTGACAGAGAAAAATTGAAAAACAATGCTTCATTCTCTTAATATTTAATGACCATCAAATATTTATGAGACCAATCATTTTGTTTCATAAAACCTCTAACTTATCTGGAGACTAGAATGAATTATACTATTAATTTTCAAGGATCTTACTTCAATTTAAAGCTAGTTACTTATAACCAACCTCCTCCTATATCAGTGCCCCACCCTCTTCATGCCAAATATGTTGATGAATATGGATGACACTTTGGCAAATGTTTTTAGATGAGTATGATGGATGATGTGTACATTCTACTTGTTTTATAAGGCTACATTATCTCTTTCTTTAGTAGTACAATATTATAATATTTACATGATGTATATTATACACAATGATGATTAATGTCCACTGAGACTAAATTGCTCTATCGGACCTTAAGAGGGTAAGGGATTATTTGCAATTCTTTATAATTTTGTTTATGTGCTTGAAAAGCATCAAGATAAGCTTTCCAAGATCACCATAGTTTTGTTGAGTTAAAAGGTTAGGAATGTTGGTAGTGTGACAAATATTTGGAAATTGAGATCTAATCTGGGTATAGGCTGGACAATCTAAGAGAAAGTGTTTTTCATATTCAACCTTCTTAGTGTCACAAAGGTGACACACTCTTTCACAACCATGTTCTCAATGGGGGAAAGGCTTGCCTCTAAGAGGAGGATAGGATAGGGCGTATTTCCTTTAATTTTGATATTATAGGTTGTAAAATTCTTTTGGATTTTCCCTGTCTTTTTCCAGGATTCATGAGAGATACTGCATCCCTACACTTCACATCCATATAGAATAAAAGGTGTAACAAGATTCTCAAAGATTATTTTCTTCTTATCCCATATCCAAAGATTGGTTGATTGACAATTGTTTTCAAGCCCATAATAAGATTTCCATCCCCCAATAATCCTATTCTCAATGCTATAATTCCAGTTGAGCTTGTGGTGAATATCATTTCCAAGATATTTTTATGAAGTCACTTCCTCCAAGTTTCTTTTTTCATATATGAAGGTATTTTAAGTGATCTTATTGGATTTAATGATCATGACCTTAGTCTTGTTAGAATTAACAATCATACTCATATTGGAGCAAAAATCCTTGAGGATTCTTAATTTCTTTCCAAGATCGTGGGGACTCCTTGCCATAAGAGCAATATCACTAGCATAAATAAGAAGATTGATGACTATACCAGTGAGATTAGGGATGATAAAACCTACTTCTTCCAAGAAATCTTCTAACTTGTCAATGTATATGCCAAAAAGGGTAGGGGACAAGGGACAACATTGTTTGACTCCAATATTGCAGTTAAACTCTTTCAGCTGGCCCTGAGGGTTATTAAACTTGGAAATAACGTTATCATACAACCTTATTGCAACAACCTGCAACTTGAAAGTAACTTTTATCCCTTCCAACCTATCCCAAAGGTTTTTCTAGGGAATTGTATCAAAATATTTTTTAAATTCAACAAAACAACAAAAATGATTGGTTTTAGTATTGTGGAACTCCTCTGCAATGATCCTAAAGGTAGCAATATGGACCACAATTGAATGATATCTCCTAAAATCGACCTAGCCTTTAACTCTTTTACCATGACTTTCTATCCAAATACTAATCTTCTTTTCCAAAATAATTCCATAAATCTTGGCAAAAATCAAGCTAATCATAATGGTCCTATAATTAGAGGGAATATTTCTATCCCTTTTTTAAAGATAGGAACAATGAGACTTTGTGTCCAAGGTTTAGGGAAGCCCTACTTGAATGCTAAATTGAAGAGCTTGTGTACGTGAGGGATAAAGATAAGCCCTCCGATTTTAAAATTTTCATCTTGGTAGCCTTTAATGTCCTTAATTTTCCCATTTGCAAGCCCCTTAACCCTGAAATCTATGTCATCCAAAGAAAAAACTTCATCCTCTATAAGGGAAATAGGAATAGTGTCCAAGGCATTAGGTAATTCGTAAATACTTTTAAGGTAGGAATTCCAGTCCATTAAGGGAATCATATTATTTTCTTTAGTATTGCGAATTAGAATTTGCCTCTAAAACTTCTTATACAAGAGATTAAATGTATATTACGAATTTTTCTCATCTACATGGATAGTAAAAGTGGTAAAAAAAATATCACATGGATGACAAAGTGACCTTCAATAGGGAAGATCAATACTTTCACAGTGAGGTCTTATATATGACTATCTACATTTGCATCATTGGTTTCATATGGAAAAATCTTATAGATAGTGTTACGGATTTGGTGTTAATAATTGATTACGGATAATGAAAAATGCCTCATATATATATTCATTTAATAAATATCAAAATACCTTTAAGCATACTAAGAGAGGTAATAATCAATACAATAACTGTATCAATAATTATTGTCCTTGTTAGAATATACCCAAGTTTGTAAGATGTAGTTGTGGAAAGGCTCTAATACCAAATGTAAGTGTCTATTTCTTAGCTTTCGATTTCATTATTTAATTTTGTGATTTGTATGATAATTTCATAGATAATGAAACATAAAATACTCTAATTCATTAGAGCATTATAGCTAATCCATATTCAACATAACCATTTAATCAAAATATTATTCTTTTATTTATTCATTTTAATAAGAATGGAAATATAAATAACTTATCTTTTACAAAGTTTGCTTTGGGCTATAAAGGTATTTGTTAGAAATTACTAGACTTTCTTACACAAGATAAGGAGGAATTATGATAGGCCATCACTCATGAAAAACACCTAGCCAGGTTCACCCTTGAAGAACACATATCTGTATTTCCTCCATAACCAAGAAAATGATTCAAATCATATGAATAGTGGATACGGGGTCTCAATAACCAAAATTCACGATCCTTCCATATAGTTATTATTTGTAAATGGTAATTTACATAATTTGGGAGTTTTTATACCCATTTTTATTTTAGTTTCCTTTTCCAATATTAATAGACAACATAGGGAAAAGAGGTACAACACATCACCTTCCTATGGCCACTTTGAAGGTATATCCCTTGATCTCTTCTTTCTAGTGCCCTAGGTTTTGTAAGGTCTCCTCCTCCACTCCTCTCCTTTAAGTCCACATATCTAGGTCAAAATCCTCTTCTATTCTTTCTCTCCATTTCTAATTGGATGCGTGAGCATCCTTTAAGTCATCCCTTATGGATCCCCCACTTCATCACCTCCTTTCCCACCTCTGTTTACTTGGAGTAGCCTCCTCTTCCTCCCCTATATCGTGCCATGGATATCCAAATGATTGGTATAGGGCTCATCTTTATCTTTATCCTTTCATAAATAGCTTGAGGTAACTTTATAATTGTGTAATTTTTTCTTATTTTAATAAGGATCCACCAAGTTGAATGAAGCCCCATCATAGATTGGACCATTGTGGGCCCAATTTAGGTGTCTTGTGGTTAATATTGGCTATCTCCTACTTTGGATTTGTTTTTTGTGTCATCCTTTTTTCTCTATTCTCCCTCACCCATTCAAATATACTTTCCTCTTGGTCACTTCCATATCCTTCTTCTTCACTCCCAAATGATTGATATTTTCCTTTATCATTGTTTCAAGTAGGTCCCAACTTGATATGGTTTCATCTTATTGTAATTAAAACACCATGCTATCCCTATGAGACATGGAATATGGTTGTATCATTCCATAGGATGAAAATATTAGATCACATTCCCAACCATACCTCTCATGTTTCCCACCTCCCCCCAATTTACTAGGCCTACCTTGGCATCGTTTCCTTCCTTCTCTTATCTTTGCTAGAATCACCCTAGCATATCACCTCCCTTCTCTTACGTTCTCCAAAATCACCCTATCATCACCACCTCCTACATTTATCTTCTATTATATTCTTTCTCATGTCCCTAAGAGTTAGTGTCATTACCCCTACCCCACTTAGGGTAAGCTACTAACCTCTATCACATAGGTATCTAATGTATTTCAACATATGTCCACATCAATGGATCTCCCCTATAGGTAAAATGAAGGTACCACTCTCTTCTCCTACTAAACACTAGTGATTTTTTATTAGATCATGATTTATTACATGTTCTAGTTATTATTTTTCTAATGTAGTAATTAGAAATTGCTTATCCTTGATCTCATGGTTTAGCTATTATTTCACTTTTTTTTCCACACAAAAAAATTGTAATTTTCTTATTGGATAACAAAATTACATTTTGTATAAGCTAGATAGAACTCAAAGAACTTTTTAAAAATTAGTTCTATAAGGAAACACATCCCCATCATAATCACATCATCACTATTTAGATTATTTTCAAACAATAATCTTAATTTATATTTTTTTCTTCTATCCATGTAGTCCAAGCCTATATCCTTTTAATGTTACATATATAAATTTAAACAAATTAAATCCACAAAATGAAAATACAAAAAATAATTCACCAATGATTCCAAGTATGAAACAATTTATATAAAACGGTCCAAATAAAATTCAACAAGGCAGTCCTCCTAGTGCTCCCATATGTTCTAGGTACCCGAATCCATATGCAGACCTTCCTTTGACAAAGCATTTTCCAATATATTTATTTCTTTGAATGCATGGTCAAAAGAGATGTCACTAAAAGTGTTTTGATATTCATAATCTATTAAAAAACAATGCTCAAATGAAAATTACACAAAGTGGTTGATAGCTTAATCAAATTTATCACCAACAAAGAGCCCTTCATCACTTGTGATTTTTGAACACCTCTTTGGTAGGTAAATATAAGACAAGTTTGATAGAAAAAAAGTATTCTTTGTTAGTTGTGCTCACCCCTATACTAGCCATGAATTATATAAAATTTTGATAAGAGAGATATAATATCCCACTAGTATCACATGATGGTGTCTCCCCCTAAGATACCCCATAAAATAAGTCCCAACTACTAGATATATCAATAATATCATGGACCACTACCCTAGGTGGTTTCCCCTCTTCTACCTTCTTAAAATTTTAATTATTGATAAAATATATGAAATACAAAAAAATGGAAGAATAAATCTATCTTCAAACAAAATAGACTTCCTACTCAACTAGATCCCCCAAGTAATGATAACAGGAAGATCCTTATATGGGTCTAGAGAAACATTTCCACACAAATCCTTAAGACATTCATTTATAGAAAAATATCCCCATAAATTTTTTATGCTAGTAGCACCTTCCACTTATTTCCACATAGATCCAATTGAAGAATATGCAACAAATAGGTGCAATGAATATTTGTCACATCCCTTACATAGATAATTCCTTCCAAGGCCATACCAAATTTTTCTCTACATGAAGTCCCATATTGGAACTCTATCCCTAATATTAAGCCACACAAATATCCTTGATTTGAGCAGGAATTTAAATTTTTAGATTTTTTTGAACCACCACTCCTCCTCGAGGATATGTTCTTCTTCTCCTATCGCTTTATATAACAAATTAGGAGTATAGCTTCCACCAATAATATTCCAATACCAAACCAACTCATCACCTTTCTCTTTCATCCTTACATGACTACTATCTTAGTATTTCTAAATAATAATTCCACAACTCACCTTAAAAATCATTAAATCCAAGCTTATCTGAAGTCATCCAACCTTTCCTCTAAGATATAGTTGAATAATGGTAAGCCATTTGAGATAGGAAAATTATCCCCCTATCTCTAAGGGAAGATGCCATATTTCTAGGATGAACATTCACACCCCACCCAAGGATCCTCCCCTAGACCCATTCCCAATGTTCCAAACTAACCAATTTCCTATCAAGGGGAAGGTTATAACAACTTCCCTCCATATGAATGAGAGCCATGGAAAGGAAAGTTTGTTATCTATCTCCATCCCAAAAGAACCTAAAACTTAATTTATTAATATATTCCAAAAATTCTTTGGGAAAAAGGATATTGAAACACAATACATGGTGATGGCTTCTACGACTGATTTGACCAGTAATAATCTACCCCCTTTGGAAAACCACTTATTGCACGATAAAGACAATATTTTATACATCTGGGAGATCATACATCCCTATTCCTTATTTGTATAATCATTTGGTTTAAGGTAAAACCATAAATATTTAATACTAGCATGTAAATCAACTTATGGATATGGAAGTGTATTTATGAAAATATCTTTATCTTCCTCATAGACCCCCATCAAAGATATGGAATATTTCCCAATATTTATTTTCATTCCTATGGACCAAAAATACAGGTCTAGAATATCACTAAGCTTATGGGAATCCCTATGGGATCGTATAACGAACTGCCTCTTTACGACAACCACTCTAGTAATAGGTGCAATTTTTTTTTTTTAAAAAGGGTGTGTGCGCGCGTGTAGAAGTAGCAACATACTGAACTGTACGACGCCACTCGACAAACAACAAGACTCAACCACGAAGTTCAGCACAAGAAGCCTAGAGGCCTCAATGAGAATCTGCAACAAATACAACCATAGGCAGAGGTGCACAACCCAGACATTTAACAACCAAAGTAAACTGACCACCCGCCCGTCCTACCCTGCAAGGTTAGGACCTCCAAGACACATAATCAATGCTCAAGCCCAGGTTGCCATCGATTTTAACCATTTAAGGTCTCAGGGCTAGCGACTGTTCTAAGGAACAAGGAGGTGTCTACTTCCCACCCAACACATCACACCAAGTGACCAACTGAAAAAAATCAAGTACAACGTAAATAAGAAGAACAATTACGCCCCTTACGGATGGCGCGTGATAAGAGGAATCCGACAACAAAACCCAAATTCAACACCAACTCTGAGAAATTTAATGCATATAACTCCGGGCATTCCACTGAGTATGTCTTATCAATGTCAAGAGACTACACTGACATCACAACAAGGAAGCCATATCATCTCCCTTCTAATTACAACAACCTTGAAATAACTATAGGTCATACGTTTCAAATCTAATCTTGCCATCATGTTTATAAGGTAAGAACAACAAAAAATTCCTATTTCAACAATACATTACAACTAGGAAATTTATAAATAATAATTCCATGACATCGGTATGCATAACATTTTTCCTTACCTATAGCAATAAAATTATCATCATAAGTGAATATATCAGGAAACCATTACAATTTTTAAATGTCATTATTTAAATAACTAGAAGGGACCCTATGTAAATATATATTTAAGATATCAACCTAAAATATCCATATTTAAAGGACAAAGTGACATTGTAATTAAAGTATAGGTTCCCAATGTCAACATACACTCACATTTAATGAACACATTTATATATATATATTTAAGATATCAACCTAAAATATCCATATTTAAAGGACAAAGTGACATTGTAATTAAAGTATAGGTTCCCAATGTCAACATACACTCACATTTAATGAACACATTTATATATATATATTTAAGATATCAACCTAAAATATCCATATTTAAAGGACAAAGTGACATTGTAATTAAAGTATAGGTTCCCAATGTCAACATACACTCACATTTAATGAACACATTTATAGTGCATATTCAAGTGAAGATATTTATAATTCATTAGTTGTAATAAAGTGCATTAGTGTAGCTTCCATTTATGTGCGTTATGATGCCTTTTGGAAATTAATTTTAGAGAGAAGAAATAATTGTTTCCATTAGCTAGCATCACTAACTGTATACATTAAATTCGTTACTAACTTTATACATTAAATTTGCGTTCTAACTTTGTACCTAAAAATCAATTTTTCTAAGCATGGAAGGATATTCCTATGGCCCTTTCAATTTTTTTATTTTATTTTTATATTCCAACTTTTTATGTGTTTTTCCTTGTTATCATAGGGAGCAAAACAAATTTTAATTATGATTGAGAATAACAGAGTAAAGGCAACACCTAATCGGAATAAAAGAGAAATTTTAAAATGAAAAGTTAAAAGAAAATTTAAATGAGTGTAACCCTGTTAAAGTAAGTCAATATACACTCATACTTAAATAACATCATAAATAAGTTAACTTCATAATCTGAAAATTACTATATCAATTCATGTATCAAATGACAGCATATTCAAATACCAACCGTCCTGTTCACATATAAATCACCTCAATACATACGTATCCTCAGAATTAAAAGATAACAATAAGACAACAAAACTGAAATGCAATCATAGACGCAACGAAACTATCACTACCAGGTGTAATATAACAATATTTGAAGGAGTCGTGTACCCAACATCCAGATTTTAAAATGTCCATATTAAAACAGTTATAGTTTAAATGGCGTTAAATATAAAAACCTTCTAAAATACATATAATCGGTGTTTCTGGTATTTAATTAATTTAGCTGAATGAGAGTAATGATAAAATGCTACAGAAGTATCTTAGATTGATAAGGATAAGGAGACGGGCTGAATACTGGTATAATTTGTTGTTTAAAGGTTCTATGGTTGTGTTTAATAATATCTATTTTAACATATCTGAATTTAATAATGACTGAATAATTAGTACGTAGGTTATTTTGTGAATCCCTGTAGGAAAGGGTTCGAATAAAATTTAAGTACGATGCGTAGTGCTAAATCTCATTAATGGAAACTATAAAAGTTGATCTGTTTTCGTTTTGTGCTAACAATTTTTGTTTTAAATGACCCCTTCCTTTTTTTTGGCGATAAACAATATTTTCTTTTGCAATAATGTAAATGTCTAATTATATTTCAATGGTCTGCTGCTCGGATTGGGGTTGGCCGCACTAAAGGGACCATGATCAATTCATACTATCTACAACTGTAGGCAGTATGGGTTCCTCACTGCCAGAAATATGGAAGCACCAAACTGATTTACTGGACCACCCACTTGACGAATAATATCAGTATCGAAAAGAAAAGAAGGGTAGTGAATATCATATTGGGAAACCCTACGACACATCTCATAATAGCATTGCAATTTGTGCAGTTCGAAGCTGAGCGCATAAAAAGGATCGATACAGTACATATCTGAATTTCGATGGTGGATTAAGCTATTATTTATGAACATTGCAACATTAAAACACCAACACTGATTACCAAGTCCGCCAGCAACGGAAACGCCTAGCAATGAATATATCGCAGGCCCAAAACAAAAGGGAGGAGGCAACTGTCATTACGCCCATGGATGAGGACGCAGACCCGAAAATAAAATGAAACAAACCGCAAATGCAACAATACCCAGTCTGAAAGAAAACGCCCCTGTACTACTCATGCATTGCCATTAAAACGCCCCACAATATACCAGTAAGACGCACACAATTAAAACGTTTAAACACAGATCAAGAACTCCCAACACATACAACAATCAACGGATTTACGGCAATAACCCAACAGAAGATTCCACAAATTTTCAGCGATAAACTCCGCATTACACCTACGAAATTGCAGCAGTAATAATAAAAAAAAAAAAAACGCAATGCCAGGGACAATTCCAGAACGAAATCGCCCTTCCCCATCAAGATCCAATCCAGATTTCTATCTATATGAACACATTTTGTTTTTTTGTTTTGTTTTGTTTTGTTTTGTTTTTTCTTATTTGAAACTAGCAGCGGTAAATAAAGTTTTTTTTTTTCATCAGAGTTAAATAGCAGCCATAAAATTTTCCTTCACTACGCCAATAACAGAGGTAATAAATTTCATCAGCAAGGTGAGTCATGAGACATTCTAATATACTAAATACAATCATACCTTTGCCTTATCCCCTCTCCCGAAGGTTTGTCCGCGCGCTCCGTGCCACGTCTGCTCTCCTCGCCACTCCCGCTCATTGACCGCAGGAACTCACCGATACCTCCCAGCCAAACGCTAGGGGTACTCTGCTTCCCCCTTAGCCCCCCAAGCTGCAAAGGGGCCACACAAGAACCAGAGATAACACTAGCTTCTCAGCTCGCCTCCACGGCTGAGCTACCACTCCAACACAGCTGAGATAGACCCAACTCCTCACAAGAAATCC
>JZKD02S1201321.1:111959-124777 GCA_000966675.3 Picea glauca
CATGGTCCATTATACTAAGTGTCATACCTTATTTGTCATACTTTTCCTAAGTTTTTCCACCTCAACACCATGCATGAATGATCCATTACATCCCCTTGAGCATCAAGAAGAAGAAGACACCTTTAAACCCTAACAATTTGGCATTTTTCACTCAGTCTTGGCTTTGCTTGACCATGGTCACTCCCATTTTCACTTTTTGGGAGTGACCATCCCCTTGAAACAATGTTAGTGGAGTGACCAGGTCACTCTGTCTTCCATTATAGGGTAGCAACCATATTGATTTGGTCAAATCCCATGAATCTAGAAGCATATTTCGAGGACATTCTGGATGGTTCTTGTTTTTTTTTCTTGTTTTCATCAAGATATGATTCAATTTTCCTTCTATCCTATATTGGGAAAAAGAATAACCATGAATATAAATCAAATCCTAACCTAATACACCTTATCCTCAACCATGTTCTTGATTTACCCTAGTGGTTAACCCTTCCTGCATCTATATAACCAGTCCATTTCAGAGTGAGAGGGGGAGGAAGAAGAAGTATACCAAACTTATGATCTTGTCAAGGAGTGAAAAAGTAGATTTGGATTCGTGTTCAAGGGCCTAAGAAGGAAGCTTGGAGGGTTGCAACATCATCAAGTTGTAAACTTCTTTCTTTTTATTGAATATAAGAACTTGACCTATTTCTCTTATACTTTCTTTTTCATTTCTTGTTTATTTGATCACTTAGTGTATGTTATCAATTGGTAGGGTTTCTATTACATAATCATAGGTAGTTTTAGGATAAGGTTTCTTTTTTATTGGAGGTTTGACTTCTTGAGGGAGCTTCTTAGATTGCATCTCAACCATTAGAGCGACGAGGAAAAATTCCAGAAATCAGGTGCACATACCTTTTCTCCTTCTCTCTAAACCCTCCCACCAGAAAATAAAATAGTTAGTTAGGAATATGCTAGTGTCCATTTGTTAGAGGTTGTCTCACTTGTAGGAAACCCAAGTGAGGGGAACTCAAAATGGGGATGAATAATTCCTTCTCGACGTCAAAGAGCTATTTGATAAGCCCCCTGTTGAGAAAAATATCTGAAATGGTCTTACTCAAGCATTTTCATATTCTGCTTGGCTAAATAAGAATAGACGATTATATCACCCTATGTTTATAGCCATCAAAATTAATATCCTAACTCACAAGTATTTATTACAAGTGCTTAGGCTATTCTTTTTATAAATAAAAGATTGCCGGAAAATTCATTATTTATATGATTTTATGAATATAACAGTTGCTGAAATAAATATAGAGACAGAAGTAAAGACACCAAGCTGATAATCAATATAGATGAGACATAAATAAATCCTTTATTTCATTCCAATTCATCAAAGAGTAATTCTCTTTACAAAATTTTGTGAAGAAGTTTTGGACCATAGTCAAACTTAGACGTCCACGATGAAACATACAAAAGGACCTCTGATAGAAATAAAAAAACTGAACTCTAAAATTTGGATCGGCTTGCCACAGATTTCTTCCCACTTGACTCTGCACAATAGCCTTTGTTAGTCATCAAAACTAATTCACAAATAGACAAGTCTACACAGACTATCAAAGATAGATGATGTAATTCAACCCCGAATCTTGTTTTCTACAATAAGACCTTTCTATCATAAAAAATAATTAGGCTTATGATCAATTAAGGAATGAATTAAAATCGAACTATCTAAACACAAACTCAAAGAGAAAACCTTAGTATGTTTCTCCTTCTATCTCCCCTTTGTTCCTCCCCTTCCTTTTTCTTTTAAGCAAATTAGAATTGGTTGAAGTAGTTGAACTAATTCATTAGTTAAGTTAACTAAAAACTCAACCAACTTCTTGGTTAGGGGAAAAAGTAATAAATCATAATAAAGGTTTTAAATAAATAATAACTAGTAGGTGGGACCCCTTGCGACTCCCTTTTAGCTCTTAACAATCATAACATAACTAGTCAATTAAACACAAACATACCCGCTTGTGACACCCATCATCACATTCATGTTTGACAATTTATCTCATTGATATTTGAAATTATTTTCAAAAATATATTACTCATATATCCAAAAAACATGTTGTCCAAAACTTCTGAAGTCAACTATTATCAACAATAAATAAAATAAAATTTTAAATCCATATTTTCCACTCTGAGATGCAATCTTTCCCTTGTTGCTACTGTCACCTTTTGATCTCTCTGAATTTATCTTTGGTTGTGCTGAGCCTTTAGGCCTAATCTCGTTGATCACATGAGAACAATCGTCCCTCAAATTCATCCAGGAGGACACATATTTATCAAAGCCATTGGAGGGTGAGGAAGGGGTAGCAATGGATTTTCCTTTGTCAGGGGCATGGTGGGCCTCAGTTTTCAACCTTTTGCTATCATGTGAGAATTGAATTGGTGAGCAGATAGGGGCATCTTGGACAATCTAATTTATAGGCGGGGGAGAAGGTAAAGAGAATTTGGTCTAGCCACGATGTTGGGAGAATGTCGGGTGGACAATCGCTTACCATCTATTGTTTTAGGGAACCTCAAGTTGCAATGAGACATGAGGGGGCACATGAATACCAGGGTCTTGTGGAGCTTGGAAGGGAGGCCTTTCAGGCCTAGGTTGGACCATTCCTTGCCCAATCCAATTGAAAAACCTATCTTGAAAAAGCTGACCTAACTCTTGAGAGTCAACATCAAAGTGAATGGAGAATCTTGGCCTTCTTGGGCCCCTGTTCCAATTACCTCTTCCTAGGTTACCTCTTCCATGGATACCTTGGCTGAAATAACTCATTCTTGTATGCATGATTGATTAGCAAGTAGTTTCTTTAACATCCATACATGATGACTCTTTTAAAATATGAAATAAATTTTGGCTCAGCAACATATCAGACTCATGGAATCCAATCCATACAAATTGTTTAATTGTTGTCAATGAGTAGGGGGTGAACAAAAGGTTCTAGGATATGTGATGGGTTTATATTGAGCAAAAAATGTTAAAAATATGGGGAAAAGAATCATGGTTACTTCTCACAGACAACACACAATCAACTGTAATGTAAACCAAGGAACATGTCACTGTAATCCATCCAAGAAATTGCGATTTCAAACTATTACAATACAAAATTCTCTTAACTCTAATTAATTTTAGGAACAAGGAGTGAAAAATGGATATGGGAAGGGTATGGGGTTGTAATTAGAAAAAAGTGAAATAATGGTATGGAAAGAGAGCAGATACTTTTCATAAAATTAATTAAGTAATCCATAAAACCATTTTATATCAAACGCAAAATATATAACACCAATCAAAAAGTCACTGTGATCAATTGAACAACTACTCTGTATAATTCAATCAATTATGTGTATTAACTTACTCATTGTTCGCAATTAAATATTTAACATAGTGTCATCAAAACAAGACAATATTCCTTCCACAACAACCCATAGAATATTTTTGTTTCTTCTCATTTGTCCCATTTAATTTTTAAAGAAATTTCCAAATGAACACACAGTCACTTATTTCCACTATTTTCAACATCAAAACATCAACCATTGTCCATGAATTATTTCCTCAAGCATGCCCGATTTCATCCCTCAATTTCATTTAAAAATTAAATTGTAATGAGACCATACTGTCATAGAACCCATGCCTATCTCTGATACGATGCATGATATTCATCAATCATACACAGTGGATAGTCAACACAATGATCAATATTTCAATTTGCAATAATCCTAACTTGCCATTTAAACACATAGTAAAAAAAATCACCATTTCATCTCATATAATGTTGTGGGATACATAGACCATTCAAAAAAATGAAAGAGCTTTATGTGACTGTACATGTCTAATTACATTGAATCCAAACATCAAAGGATGCTGAGCTATAAATCCAATAGAAGGAGGCGACAATAGTATGCCCATTCCCATTTCTCAAATCGATGAAATCGCAACAAAACCATATTGTTTAAGAACCCATGCGCATCTCATATGGTGTGACCAGATGACATCCATAACATATGCAGTGGACAACCAAGCTACGACTATCATGATTTTTAAATTGCAATACTCCCTATTGGGAATTAAAACACACAGTAACAACAACCATCACTTCAACTTAAACATGTTGTAGGAAGCCCACACATACCAACGCGTCATGCAAGAAGCATCGTTGTGAGTTAATAAATTATAAACTAATGATGGGTTAACAATTTAATAACTAAAATATAAGAGACATCGACTGAGTATTCAATCCCATTTCTCATATCAACCAATTTACCATGTTGAGCTATCGATTCGACTGTTATAATAACCAATGCAGTGACTAAATACCAATAACCAAAACCACTTTCAACATAATAAACAAAGACAAGCCAACAATCGACCATTGTCGACGATACCCCACCAACTCATAACAATCAACAATAAATCTGACAGGATATAACGGGATCCAAAACAGGCTTTGAATAATCAAGGGTTCATTCTGTGGATCAACAAAGGGAGACTAGAGTTGACCCCTAACAATGAGTGAGAACCCATGATATCATACGATAGACACACAATTCATACTACCAACAACTTCGCAGACAGGGTGACAGTTCATGAGATAGGAGAGACTACGAATAGAGGAGCATCGACTTCATTTTGGTCTATAATAACACCGAGAACATGTAGGGTATAACCGTCATGGTTTTCCCAATCAACCCAAACAATGCTAAGATAAAATAGAGCGAAGAAATAACAATCAATCTTAAGAAATCCCCTTGGTATAATAGTCATCATAACCCACTGTGCAACCATCAATAGCATGAATGAACCCATACCTAGGTGAAATGATATGCAGTGACACAAGGTGGTTCAAACCCAACAACCCCATAATCAACAAAAAGACTGGGTATGGTGACAAGAAAAGTGTGGATATAGCCATCCAATATGGACCGAATGAAACCATTCAACCCAAACCAATAAGGACGAAAGAGAGCCTTCATGGCTTCTAGCACTCAAAATGATAAATGAAACTATGAATTTAACCATCATTGTAATGAAAACCACACAAACCATCCATTCTAGAGAAATATCACAAGTTTACGTAGTTGCCAGTCTTAATAAAAGCACAAAACCATACACCACCGAGCCAATATCTATTTCATAACCAGAGCGGGTTCATGGATGGAGAGAAAGACATACCTGTAACCAAAAGCCTTAAAAACATGAGCTTGGTTGAGCGGTTCTTCCCTTGCCTGAAAATCAGAGCTTAACCACTGTGAACACAATTGAACAATAGCCAAGCTAGGGTGATAGCCAGTGAAAGGGGTGTTATCACTCCAGGAAACTCTCCTAGGATGTAAGTCAGAGATGCCTGGTAACTTAATCTTTTTGGAAACTATTTTCTTAATAATAAGTGTGGGTTTGGATCAATATGAATATCTTAACCTCTGGATTATATTTTCAAGATATTCTAACTATATTCATGCAGTACAAGGCCTTCAAGAGCTATTGTCAGATAAGTTTGTATAACAGTTGGATAAGAAAACTAATCAGTTAACCAAAACATACATAAACCATATATATGATGGGTCAACAAACTAGCCAAAGATTCTTATGATTCTTGCTTAATAATCAAAAGTAAGATAACAGTTACCATAGGATCATTAAACAGAGACAAAAGAACGAATTCCACTCATATGCATAGACAAATATGAAAGAAGGTCTCATAGTAACAAATGAAAGAAGCTTGTAGGATGATATATTAAAGAAAGTGTCTTTCATACAAAATAGTAGAATCTAGAACTAAAAATCGAACCTTGTGTTCATCTTCAATTTTCAGCTTTATAGCCTTTACAACATAGTATCTAGATCCTGAATTAATGGATCAGATATGCCTAAAATAGAAAGTCAAAACTAACTTTCAAAAGATAAGGAATGATCCTCAAAATGAGGTCAATACCACATTTCACGGTCTTCATATCTTTTAGAGTCCTTGTGCAGTGCAAAATAGCTTTCCAAGGCTGATTGATGACTCTTCCAAGAGATAAAATTCGAATTTGCTGAGATGTGCAAAAAATACCAATTTGTTGCCACCAAAATAGGTGCCAAAACCAACTTGGCTACCTTTTCTAATCCTTATGCACCAAAAATGGATCTTGAAACTGAATATACAATTCATCATCTATCCATCATGAGTGTTTTCAAATGATTTGGATTGGAAAAACCTTGATCTGTGCAAAATTTAGCTTCCTCTGTCCAGTTATAGGTTTTGATGGTTAAAACAGAGGACTTATGGGTGTATTAACTACCGAAATCTCTTCTTTCGGTGGTTAATGAACAGTCATCCTATTCTCTTAAACCACCGAAACTTAGCTTTGTCAAAACTTCAAAATTTGCAAAAATGATTACCTTGATGCTTTGCTGAGTGTTCAAGGTCTTTTGGATGATGCAGCTCTTCCTCGTGCAGATCTGCGAACTTCAACTTGCTATGTGGAATATTGTGGTATATCTACAATTGTTGTAGCTAACTTATCTTGAGTTTCCAAAACTATTTTCTCCTGTGTTGGAGGTTGATAATCTTTTAATTTCAACCTCAGAAGTCTAAGCTACTTGTACAGCTTCATGTTCTCCCTTATCAGCACCCTGTTCCTGTCCTTTATTTTATCATGATTTTCCTTGAGATTTTGGTTCATGTTGAAAATTTCTGCATTTCTTTCAGTCAAGTCTATATTTTCCTTTTTAATAACTCTTTCTAAGACTTCCATCTCATAGATTTGTTTCAGGAGTTTATTGATTTTCTGAGCCTTAGATGCTTTAGGCTTGCTTGAAGAAGATTTTGCTAATGGTTGACTGTGTTCATCTGGAGGAGTTGGTGAGGGAAAGTTGGGATGATCTTCTGCAACTTGCTCAACCTGTTCATCACCTCGTCTCTCTGCTAACTCCTATTCTGGCTCTGAGTCACTGTATGGTAAGTTTAAAGGGTTATCTCCTTCAGCAAGGTCCTTGGTCTGCTCACCCTCAAAATGTAACTTTCTTTTGGTTCTTTTTCTTTTAGCAAAGGATGATTCTATTGGCTCTCTTGGTGGTGAGATAGCCTTCTTCTTTCTTAGACTGCTCTTAGGGGTGAGAGACTTCTTAGCAATGGACTTCTTCCCCTTTTCATCCTATTGAAAATTGGTTTGGAACTCATTCCAAAATAGGAAGTAGTTCTAGTCTACTTGTTTCTTCTTCAATGACTCTTTAATAATAATTGTAATCAAACCTTGGTGTGACAATCTACTAGCCACTTTGGTAGGCTTTGCCTTGACTTTTCTGGCCATTTTGGTGAGAGGGTGTAGGTAGAAGGGAAAAATGATGGGAGACCTGCCTGTAAAATGACTCAATAACTTGAAGTGATAAAACATGACTCTGTTGTATCTACCTTCACAGGTGATATAGACAAAGATTGCCTTCAGGAGAGATTGCCACTTAGGTTCTAGATAAGACATTGGTATGTCTTTTTTCCATATAAGATCCTTTTGCAAAGGTTGTAGGTATGATCTAAATTCAATGTTTGAAGGCAAAGTTGATTTGAACCAGCAATCCCCTATTATAGGGAGACCAGTGAACTCATCTATGGCTGCCTCATCGACCACAAACTCCTCTTTTCCCACTGTTGTTTCTCTTCCATCATACGAGATAGCAAAGGATTCAGACACCTGTTGGTGGAAATCTGCCAATTTTTCATAGTATGCATAGAATCCTACTTGCTTGAAGAACTTGGCCACCTCAGGGTGAGCCTCAAGGTACCAAACTCCATCCAATTCATCCCTTAGAACTGGCCCTGCTTTCGACATTTAGTAATTGTTGACCTGTACCTGTGACTTAGGAAAATCTTCGTGCCAGGGGGAAAAAGAATCTATGATTTAGGGTGACAGGGAGTATAAATTAGAGTAAAACAAATGACACAGGGTGAATTAGAGTTCTGATTGCATAGCTCAATCACTAACCGAATCTAAACAACAGACTGACTGAATACAAGCCAAAAATTTCGAGTTTCAATGAGATGTAAAATTAAATTGAAACAGTATGGGATTCAAACTAACTGATGACTTGACTTGGATTGATTGGTATGAAAATTGGCTCAATAACGATCTTCTGAACTTGAACTCCACTCGGAAATCACCACAAAAAACTGGATTATGGTCTCTGAATATGCGTTTACTTGATGAAATCATGGGCTCAAGACTGTCATAATGACTCTCAGATTTGAATTGATAATTAATGGAATTAAAACAAAGATTAATCGGGGTCATAATGGATCTGTTTCCTCATGACTGGAGATAGTGAGAGGCTATGTGACTAATCATTTCTGTTAGTCAGGAATCACACATGACTTTTTGTGTCTCTGYCGAGCCTTAATTTTGAAATGACAAATGTAGTTAAAAAAGGACAATAGGGTATCAATCTTTGGATAGATGCAATAATATYGTGCATACCTTACCACCTCCATGGACTTTCGGTGGTTATGTCTTCATGATTAYRCCAATTGACARCTAGCTCATGCGAAAGCACRRGCTTTTCATTTTTCCTGTGGAAATATTTTCGRTGGTTAACTGGGTTTTTGCTTTCCCCCTTAACTACCGAGAACGAAGGTTTTCGGTGGTTAATGAGYGCTTTTCAGGCTCKCCTAAACCACCRAAACCTRGGATTCTTTYTTTTGCTTGAAAAAACCAAATCAAAAGTTCTTTCCAAGTTTATTTACAGAAAATAGACTCTCTAACATASCTAAAGAAATTTAGAAATAATTTTTTTGGACCACAATCTATCACCTAAAAARMAAAATCTCCAWTAATTTATTTGAGGAGATAACARGGGKTATGGAGTGACATGTAGAAAATGCACGTCGCCTCCATCCTCCACTCATTCAATTCCTYAGTACATGCCAATCAACCTTCCATTAATCCGCTTAATTAATCTATCCATCGAACTTAACATCCATCACTTGTCAAATGCCCCACCCATATAAMATTTAACCATTACCAACTATACCATAAYGCATATCAACCATRTTTTCATATAACKCAATAAATTGTATAGCCACTAACTTTGTTAGCTAGGACTAGAAWMAATCCTTKTAAATTCATTTGCATATAATGTATCATAGCATAGCATAGTATAGGATAGAATTTTTTCCATTGGATTTGTTCTGTATTTCTTTTATCTTWTGTCATGAATAACATGTGTTTTGTGCAAGTGCAACATGTAAMAAATCATGGCGCTAATAGCAATGTGATAAAAGTGGATATRAGCCATTCACACAATATGGAATTTAGAGCTTAGAGCTTAGAGCAATTAGAAACAACAMATAATAGGYATTATCCATCGCCAATAAAACCAAGATTTCATCAATCATGTAGAACCYTGTAAGMAATGTYGAACAACAGCATAAACATGAAACAAGAACCAGATCTRATMTCCCAATCTACAAKGGGGTCCCACCTACTAGTATTATATATCTCRTTATCTTATAATAGTAGTCTTTAGCAATACTTTGCGGGAAAAATCCTYGTTGCGATTTTTATCGTYAACAATCTGGTGACTCCACAGAGAAATTTGTTTTCAAAATATTTAGAACTCATAACTCATGGTTTCGTAGAATAAGAACAAYAGATCAAGAATATATAAACAAGAAGATTATGCAACAGGGGCGAAGTGAGWRKATTTAATGGAAAAATGATCGGGAATTTGGGAAMAACTCATGAAAAATGTTAAGTATGAGGGGGTTTACCACTGTGTGCATAATCATTCAACCAAAATATGATTTTTTATTTCAAGGAGAAAAATTATGGACTTGGTCTTTTATATTCTCAAATGGATGGAGAAATGGAAAGAAGAAGCAAGAGATAACCAATTTCCTTGAAAGACAACAGTGAAGGTAGATAGAAAATTCAAGTGCTTTCAGGGGGACATCGTAAAAACCGTGTAATATTGATTGTTATTGACTAAAAGTATCTTGTAGGAGTGCCACTATGGAAGAACTGATCCAACATGTTATTCTTGGACATAATAAACTTAAAGAAGAAAAAGAAATAAAAATCATAACAGAACTAAAATTGCAGAATTTAAAACATCAGAAATAAAATAACAGAAAAGTAAAGGAAGTATGAAAGTGTCAAAATCAGAAAGCATAAATCAAACTACTGTAATGCCAAAATGAAAAATAGTGATATAAAAGAAAGTAGAGCTAGACTACTAATATACATAAAATCTAAACAGAGTTAGAACTTTTCAACTTGGTTCCATGTAATATTTCAAGTGAGAACCGTTAGTGTTGTAGGATAATAATCACTCCTGTAAATTTTTTAGAATGTAAGAGTTAGTACTCAAGACAAAAGTGATCTTGAAAGGACTCAACCATAACACTTGAAACTCTGAGGTAACTAACAACCCTTTAACGTATATGATTAGATCATCAAGATAGATATGAATGTTGATCAATTCATCAAGAGTTATTTGTATAGGTATTTTAAAAGTGGTACTTGCATCAGAAAGAATACATTGATAAGTCATGGTACCCCAATCAATGATAAATGTGGTTTTGTAAGAATCTGCCCCTTTTACCTCGATCTAATTGTAACTGAAAAGGACATTAAGTAAGGGCATCATCTGTGACCCTGCAACCTTCTGCAAAATCATTTCTATGTTAGGGAGAGGAGAATAACCTTTCATAATAGCCTTCTTAACTACGTGAAAATCAACGCAAAACCTTATATGTTCAGTGGATTTCCGGACAGGGACCAAATTCAAAACCCATTCAGAACACTTGACTGGAAGGATGATACCAGCCTTCAAGATTTTTCCCAATCCTTTTCAAATAATTTCTTTTGGTGCGAGGTTGATAGGTATTTGGTTTTTCCTAACTAGTTTTATGCCTTCCTTGATGAGGATGGCATGATGTATAATACTAGGATCAAAACCATGAAGATCCTCATAAGACCAAGAAAAAACATCTTGAAATTCACCAAGTAGCTTGGCAAACTTCATTCCCTCTTCATCATAACATTGGGCACATATTTTAACATTATTTGGAGCCTCAGGTATCCCAATGTTCAAGGAGATGGTTTCACCCACCTTCCTTTTTGACTCCTCTTATTTTTGTTTCTCTTTATTTCCTACATCACTCAATGAAAACAAACTCTCAAGAATTTATGCCGTTAGATACTCCATTAAGAGAATCATGATTGACATCCCTTCATTGCTACTGATGGGCATGTCTCTGTTATGATTTAAACAATCAACATTCTGCTCCTTTCCCTGTAACTCAGTCTTGTCCAGATCTTAAAAATATATGAGTCCCAAAGCCCAATCTTGATAGAGAAGGAACACCGGGCTTTTATTGACAGGTACACGTAAAGGCACTATCACCAATAGCTCAAATAATAGTCCAATAAGAACAGGGATGACAAAAATCCACAATGACAACAGAACAAAACTTTTCACAACAATCATGAACCACATTAAAACTTGGTTGCAAGAGATTTCAAGTTATGAGATTTTAGATAATCAACAGCATATCCAATTCTAGCTACAATAGCCCAAATAATATAGAATCCAAGGTTGAAGGCGTAAAGATCATTGCATTTGATCCCATGTGTAAATAGAAAACTGAGGAATGGAAGTAAACAATACCTGACCTGCTGCTTTCATTGCTTCATCTATGGTCAACTTTGTCAGTCTCCAAGCACTGATATTTGTCTTAGATCATTTTGGGGATTTAGTCAAATGCAGATTTCAAATCATACCTGACCTTATGAAGATCTGTTTACAGATTTTGAGGCGATAATTGTTCGAGCTTTAATTATAGAAGCAGAATCTGACCCATTCAATACAAACGCACAGGTGTATGTTAAATTTGCTTTTCAAACTGGGATTTTGGTCGTCCTCTGCCACTTGGACGGTTTTGTAGCTGAAATTGTGCACATGGATCAGAGATTTGCGGGCTATTTCACTCAAAGGAAAGCGCTGAAATACACCAGAAGTTGGACAGTTGGACTAGGGCCCACTCAAGTTATTTGCCTGAAAAATCCACAACTTGAAGGTTTGGAAGTGATTTTATTTTTTGTTGAACTTGTCCAGTCAACTTATTGTTGTTGAGACGAAGGAACTTAAGAGACTTCAATTGCCAAGCTCCTCCGGAATGTTTCCCGTGATGTCATTTGTGTAAAGCTCCAGATATTGTAACTGTTCAAGCGTTCCAAGCTCAGGCACCAGACTACCAGAGAGATCTGCATTTCCCAAGTCCACTCTTTTAACACGGTTATTCTGGTCACAGGTGACATGCAACCAGGTGCAAGTATCAACATCAGGATCCCAGCTTTGCAATGTATTGTCAGGATCTATTAAGTTTTCCTTGAATGCACTAAGGGCATCACCATCAGAATGAGAAAAGACACCTGAGGCCGAAAATAAGTTCGCCACCGCTACAAGCACAAAAATTTTCCACAGAGAGCCCATTGTCATCCTTGCCAACGAAGCTTCTAGCACTGTATCTAAATAGCACAAGAACCAATTTCTGCAGCGTGTTTTGTTTGTTATAAACCCAGTTGCATATATAAGAATATTCCTGAACCCAGTTGCTGAGAAGTTAATGAATGAGCCTGAGCATGCAATGAATGAATTGTATGGGGATGCGGTGCGGTGTTGTGTAGGAAATGGGAGTGCTGTCACACATACCACATGATTATTACCTGCTTTTCAAGGGATACTCACCCAAATCATAATGCTTCTGAAAACTACAGCAGGTGTCTGTCAGACTGTCTTTGAAAATCCTTCATATTTCTCAAAGGAA
>JZKD02S1201321.1:155972-173649 GCA_000966675.3 Picea glauca
ATCCGCCTTGGAAGATGGAAAATTGAAGATGGAAAAGATACACACTAGCCAGAATCTTGCAGACATGTTAACAAAGGGAGTAACCAGGGAGAAACTGAGTTCTTGCTCAGTTTCATTTGGCTTTCAAGAATGAAGATGAAGATGAGAAATTTTCCAGGTCCAAGAAGGTTCAGAGTCCAACATATACAACAGCGGTGGAGTTGTTGAGATCAGTCTCCAAATGGGAGATTGTTGGTTGTGGAGCCTGATTATCTTCCTGATTCATAGGTCCTTGCTTTCAGCCATGTTTATACCCCATGACGTATTTACACCCCAGAAGTATGTACACTCTTCCGCGCGGGGGAGTGCAGAGGGGGGGTACCCCCTCTGCAGGGTCGGGGGGGCCTATCCCCCCGGCGGGGGGGTAGGGGGGCAAGTGGGGCCCCAGCGGGGGTTCGGGGGCGAAGCCCTGGAAGCAAAAATTGACTTATAAAGTATATTGTAATTTCATTGTAAATTTAGACTGTTCATTATAAGGTCGCATATCTAACGATAGAGATTATGTTAGGGTTTTTTTCCCTAGAAGGCAACTCTCTTTTATGAGGGAAATGTATTACGGCTATGGTTGATGGTGAATATTGTATTCTGAGAGAGAAGACTGTGAGAGAAAGAAGAGGAAGTTACAACGGGTTTTGCTGTAGGTTGTATCCCTTCATTTGCTGGATAATAATAAAGAACAGACCTGGCAATTTCTTTGGTGGACGTAGCCCACACTGTGTGAACCACGTAAATCTCTATCTCTCTTGTATTGTGTGTCTTCTGTGTTTTGTTTTTGCATTTGTTTTATTTTATTGCTCCACGGTCTTGTTTTTGCTAACATCCTTTAGGTGTTTATATACTTGTGCTAGGTAACTCCTCTCCTTAATTTACCACTTCTAGTGTTTTGTTGTTACAATAACTTTACCCCTTTGATCAAGACTTATAGAAAACTAGGGGCTTCTTGTCCACTCTTGGGGGATTGCAACTTTACAAGGTCATATCTCCCTAACTGTGAGGAATCATGTGGAATTCTGCATATCACCGAAAATGACACGATGAGTACTACCCATCTATATGGGTCTTGCATGCATTCACACTATCCTTTCTATCCATATTCTTCATTCAACTTCAGGTACCAAAACCACACCGTTGGGGATACTAGATTTATTCAAGGGTTTACATCAATATCTAATATCACTCTCCAAGGGTTGAAATCAATGAAAACCAACTTTCCAAACCAATTTCTTACAATCTCCCCCTTTGGCATTGATGGCAACACTTAGGCATGGAAATCCTTATGCTCATGCTCCCCCTATGACCATCACTCCCCCTATTTGCATGCTTATTTCTCTCCATCTCCATGCCTTGCTCTTTATCTCTCCACCTTTTACATCAACAACAAAGCGTAATCCTCATCTTAGGGCTTCTCCCCCTATCTATAGGCCTCCTCTAACTCTATTTAATTTTCTCTTCATGGTGCTTCCTCATGTAACTCTCTGATGTATATGAAAAGCATTCAAAATAATTATTTACTTGAACTCTTAAATACTTTTGTTTCTCTCCCCTATGTTGTTAAGTTGTATTCCATGTGGATCAATGTGGGGAGAAAAATATTCCAAGTTTATGTTGTAGATACTCAAAATTTTCCCTTGCAAGTGGTTTGGTGAAGATATCTTCTATCTACTCTTTTGTCCCGACATACTCTAGGTTGATGTTCTTCTTTGTATCCTACTCCCATAGAAAGTGATACTTGATTAGAATGTGCTTCGGCTTAGAATGAATCACTAGATTATTGGATATATTGATGGCATTGGTGTTGTCACAAAGTATTGAAATGGGCTCACTACATTCTACTTGTATATCCTATAAGGTCTGCTTCATCCAAATGACCTAAGTACAAAAATTTGTTGTTGTAATGTATTATGCCTTTATTGTGGACACAGATATTGACGATTGTTTCTTTCTTAACCATGATACCAGGAACTTACCCAAGTAGAAACCTACTCCAATTGTGCTTCTTCTATCATCAATGCAACCTACCCAATATGCATCTGTGTAGGAAAAAAGATATAGATCCTTCCATTTTGGATACCATAATCCAAAATCTTTTGTATCTTTGAGGTATATGAATATCCTCTTCACTTCCATAACATGTGATTTCTTTGGTGTTGCTTGAAACCTTGCAACCCGTCTAACTTCCTGCATCACATCTAGTATGGAAGTTGTCACACAGAGTAAACTTCCAATCATCGATTTGTACTGTCTCTGATCTACATCCTTAGAATCATCATCTTTAATTAACTTACAAATGGTTTGCATAGGAGTACTGACTGCTTTGCAATATGTCATTCTAAACTTCTTCAACATTTCTCTGATATACTTTTCCTGAGAGATGGAGATACCTTTATTGCTCTGACATTTTGTAGTACCAAAAATAAGGTCAAATCACCAAGAAAAGACATTTCAAACTCGTTTTGCATGTCTTTGGAAAACATTTGACTCATCCTCTCATTGTCACTTCCAAAGATAATACCATCCACATAGAATTCAATGATCAATATATTGTCTCAATCCACCTTTATGTAGAGATTGTTTTCTTCATTTCCCTTCCTGAATCCTTGTTGTTGTAGATACCTGCCCAGTCTAGAGTACCACGCTATAGAATACTGCTTAATATTAAATAATTCCTTCTTGAACTTGCATACATATCCTTCCTTTTCTGATAGAAGAAATCCTTTCGAATATTCAATGTACACTTATTCTTCTAAGCCTCCATTTAGGAAATTTGACTTGACATCCATCTGATACACCTTCATGTTCTTCGAACATGCATAATCTAGAATCAATCCAATTGCTTCAATCCTATAAATTGGGGTGAACATCTCTTCAAAATATATACCTTCAACTTGAGAGTATCCCTAGCATACCAATCTTTCTTTTTTTTCTGGTAACCTATCCATCCTCGTTCAACTTGTTTCTGAATACCCACTTTGTACCATTGCATTTTTTTTTCTTTGGTCTTGGAACCATTTCCCATGTGTCATTCTTCTCTATCTGATTTAACTATTCATCCATGGCCTTGACCCAGTGTTATTATTTTTTGGATTATTCAATTCTTGGCTCAATTGTAGACAATAGTGATAGATGTTGTTGTTTTGGTGAGCATATTCTTCTTCTGGTTTCAACTCTTACATATTTATTTCCAATAATCTGATATGATGGATGATTCCTCTCCACTCATCTTCTATATGTATTTTTAGTTATATGAATATGTTGTTGTTCTTGATTTATTTATAAAAACTCTTCTTCATCTTCCTCATCTTCTTCTTCTTCCTTTACTTCTTCTTCGTGAACCTATTCCACTGGATTTTTTATTTCATCTTTTATCCCTCATCCATATGTCTCATAAACTATCACATTGATTATTTCCACTATTTTGTTGAGTTTGAGATTGAATCATTTGTATGATTTCCTTTTTCTTGAGTACCCAACTAGTATTCCTTTGTTAACTCATGAATTGAACTTTCCCATTCTTCCATATTCTCTTTTGATGTAGCATTTTCTTTGAAATACTATGAAGTGCTTCACATTTGATGGTATTCCTTTCCATAGCTCGTAGGGGGTCTTGTCACTGTTATTTATAAGAATTCATATTTTATGAATATGGAATATTATGTGTACTTACTATACCCAAACGACCTCCATCAACTTGGAATCCATTAACATAGTTCTTTCCATTTCCTGTACTATCTTGTTCTTTCTTTCGACAATTCCATTTTGTTGAGGTGTCCTAACTGTGGAGAACTTCCTTTTTAAGCCGTGCTCACTACAAAAGTCCATAAATTATTTTGATGTAAATTATCCTCCATTGTATGATCTTAAACATTTTATTTTCAACTTTGTCTCGGTTTCAACCATCTCTTTGTATGTCTTAAATTTTTTGAATGCCTATGACTTCGTATTTAGAAAGAAAACTACAATCATTCTTGTGTAGTCATAAACTAGTAGCATGAAATATTGTTCACCTTTCAATCCCTTTGCTCTTTTTGGTACAACAAAATTAGTATGTATAATCTCTAGTGGTTTTGTTTTGGAATACTCCTTTGAATTGAAATTTTTCTTGATATTTTTTCCCTGTAGACAATGCTTAAATAAAACATTTGTTGGCTTTGAAATATCTAGAATTTCTCTTACTGCTTCCTTTTTATGACTTTGAAAAGATTATCAAAATTTACGTGACCCGTTCTTATGTTCCATATCCAAATTTCATCATCCTTTCCTAAGAAATATTTTTCCTTTCCTACTTCATTTAGAACATATGTGTTGCTTGGAGTTCTTATAGTTGTATCCACCAACTTTATTGATCCTTCTTTCATTATCTCATACTTATCCAAGTCAAATACAAGTCTGTGTCCTTGATCACACATTTGAATTACACTTAGAAGATTGTGTTTCATATCTTTGACTGGTAAGACATTTTCTGCCATGACATCCTTACTTCTGAGCTTGACTGTGCCCTTTCCAATAATTCTGGCTAAGTTTCCATTTCCAAATGAAATTGATCCATCTCTTCCCTTCTTCAATGTAAAATAAATGTCTTTATAACCCGTCGTATGCTTTGAGAATCCACTATCAACATACCATCCATGTTTCTTGTATTGATATCGTAGAGATAAGTTGCATTCTTCAATGTTGAATTGGTCTTACTTCCTTATCCATATATTTTGTGGTTCCTACTTATGACTATTGATATTTTTCTTTGGTTCCCTTGGAGGAATAGTGAGTCTGCAATATTTAGTCGCATGTCCAAAGTCTTTGCACTTGTAGCATTCCATCTCATCACTTAATGATCCAAACCTATTGTAGTTTCTATTATGTGCTTCATTAGATCTTCTTGGATAACTATTTCTTGTATAGCCTTGATCATTGCTTCTATTCTTGGTATTGGATATACAATTTACTACTTTATGCCCAAAACTATTACATGAATAACATGAACCAAGAAAAATAGTATGATACCTAGGAGTGAAAGATATTTTGAATGGTGCTACTCTTTTGAACCCTTATTCATCTATATTCGACTACTGTTGATATTGATTTCTGAATATTCTAGGTGGTGCAGTGTATCTGTAATATTCCTCTTGAGTCTTCTTATTTCTTAGAGGGACCTATGATGGCTTATACATTGATTCATAGTTCTTCTTCTTGTTTTGTCTTTCTGTAGCTTGAACCCTTTTATGTCTGTGTCTAATTGTATCCTAATCCAAATCTGCCATAGTAAGGTCCTTGACTATTGATTATATTGTCCAATATCGAGGTGTTTTTTTTGCTGCATGTCCTTATTTTGAAGATATTTTCTTAGAGTGGCTATCTCTGCTTATAACCCTTCAATAATCCTATCGTTTTCATTTAACTTACCTCTGAGTGATTCTTCAATATTCTTTTCTTCTTCTACCTAGAATTTTAGCTTCATTATCATCTTCTTGGTCTTTTTGGAGTTGAACTTATGATATTCTTCTCTCTTCTTTAGTTATTCCTGGAGTGACTTTCTTGTCTTCTTTTCCTTTTTAATAAATTCTATGGAACTCATCAATTCTTCTCTGTAATCGACTTATGCATTTTCATATTATTCTTTGGGGCCTTCTTCATCAAAGTCTTCTACTACCATGAATAGTACTCTTTCTGTATCACTGTCCCTGACTTTGTTTGATGAGGAACTGTCTTCCTTGGTGCAAAGGATTTTCTTAAAAAAATTCTTTGAGTTTCTTATACCCTTTTGGATTTTCTTTTTTCCTTTAGGGTCATCTTCTTCTTCATTTCTTTTCTTTTTCTTATAAGGAAATTTATTATCAAAATGAACAACACCATCACAATTAAAACAAATAAATGGAAGCATACCTTTGTATTTTTTGGTTCCCTTTTTCAGCCTTCTAATGAGCTTAGCCACCTCTTCATCTTCCTCTCGGAATCATTGTTGCAACTACAATCTATCTTTTCCTTTTGTTTATATTTTTACTTTATCTTCATTGATTCCTTGAATGTTGCTTCCTTCATGAATGAATTTTCTCTCTCTTTTCTCATCTCATAAGCTGTGAGTATCTCGTGCATCTCATCCATGCTCAAGGTGTCTAGATATGTTGTTTCTTCCAAATATGAAACATTTGGATCATATATCATAGCTAGAGACCTCAATACCTTTTGAACAATGTCTGTTTCCTTCATTTATTCTCCCAAATATTTGATGGCATTGACTGTCTCATCAACTTGTAGAAAGTAGGAGGAAATATTTCCATCTTCCTTCATCTTCAATTGTTTGAATTTGACTCTAAATGTTTTTATCTTGGCTCCTTTAAATTTGGCATCTCCTTCATAGATATTCTTGAGTTTGTCCCAGATTTATTTTGAGGATTCATAATGCACAACCTTGGTGTATACTAATTCAATCAAACCATTTAGGATAGCATTTTTATCTCTAGAATCATTGTCTTCAAGTTTCTTTCCATCCTTATATGTTAGGGGAGTGGCTGGTGCTTTGTATCCATCTAATAATGCTCACCAAACATCGAATCCATGTGCCCATACATATGTTTTCATTAATATTCTCCATAATTCATACTTATAACCATCAAATTATGGTACCCCAATCCTAGCATAGTCAATGATCTCCTTCCAGTGGTTAGAATTCTTTCTGAAGGACCTTCTATGATTCCAATTATTGGATTACTAAGAGGGGGGTGAATTAGTAATGATAAATCTTATGAATTTTAACCAAAATATATACATTAACAATAATAATCAATTTATCATTATCATTCAATATATCATCAGCAGGATAATCATAAACAACATTACCTCACAATAGATACAAAATACACTAGAATTTACGTGGAAACCCAAATTGGAGAAAATCGTGGAATTATTTTCTTATATATAAAAAGAATACATTCATTGGAAGCACCAACTTCTGATTCTCTAGCTACAACTTGAAGGAGGCTCCAACCCCCTATTCTTAGGCTCCAACATGAAGAAAGCTGCAACTCCCTAAATTTTCTGGCTCCAACCAGAAGGAGGCTACAACCCCCTGAGTTCTTCGGCTCCAAACAGAAGGTGGCTATAAACACCTATCCTTTCCCTGTCCAACCACCATGTAATATAAATGTATACCAACTGTCTCTATCAAAAACTTTGTCGCTATCACTTCCACTATGACTCTCTCATCAACTTGTATCTGCTCATATGTTGGTTGTGGAGCATGATTATCTTCTTGATTTAGAGGTATTTGTTTTCATCTTTATTTATAACCCATAAATACTTTACACCCTAGAAGACTGTACACCCATCCACGCGAGGGAGTGCAGGGGGGGATTTCCCCACTACGAGATTCGTGGGTGAAGTCCTTGAAGGAAAAATTTCCTTGTAAATGTATATTGTAATTTCATAGTAAATATGGACCGTTCATTATAAGGTTGCAGATATGATGATAGAATTTATGTTAGGGTTTTCTTCCATAGAAGGAAACCTTGTTTTATGAAGGAAATGTATTGCGGCTATGGATTATTGAAAATATTGTATTCTGAGTGAGGAGACTGTGAGATAAAGAAGAGGAAGTTACAATGGGTGTGGTGTAGGCTGCATCCATTCATTTGTTGGATAATAATAAAGGAAGGACCTGGAAATTTCTCTGGTGAATGTATCCCAGACTGGGTGAACCACGTATATCTGTGTCTATATTTTATTATGTATCCTCTGTGTTTAATTTCAAAATTTGTTTTATTTTATTTCTCCGCGATCCTATTTTTCTAACAACTGGTATCAGAGCAAAAGGTAACTTGCAGGAAAAGAGGGTTCTTGGTTCGAGTGGGAGAAACGATAGAAGATGGAAAGTTTAGCGTCGATAAATTTAATGGCCAAAACTATTATGGAATATGAAGATGGAATATTATTTATATTAGGATTATTTATTCTTACCATTAGGTGAAATAGAAAATAAGTCAAAGACCATGAAGGATGATTAATGGGAGGTTCTTGATAGAAAGACACTAGGAACTATATGGTTGAGCCTGGAAGCATCGGTGGCTTTCAATATTTCGAAAGAAAAGAAAGCAAAGGAGTTGATGGACACATTGGAAAAACTATATGAAAAACCATCGGTGTCCAATAAGGTATTTCTAATGAAGTTATTTTTTAATATGAAGATGTCAGAAGGTGGGTCTATTGTAGATCATTTAAATGAATTTTATACGGTTACTAATCAACTATGTTCTGTAAAAGTGGAATTTGATGATGATGTTAGGGCTCTTCTAATATTGTGCTCATTACCATAAATTTGGAACGAATTGGTAATGGTTGTAAGTAACTATGTCTCTGGTTCAAACACTTTAAAATTTTATGATTTTGTTGGTGTTATCCTTAGCGAGGAAATGCAATGGAAAATATCAGGTGAGACATCAGGTAATGCGCTAAACATGAAGAACATGGGAAGACAAAAGGATAGAGGAAAGGGCTCAGGGAACTGCGAGAATTCTAGGAAGGGAATATCCAAGTCTAGACTGGGAAATATAGAGTGTTGGAATTGTGGGAAGAAAGGACATCTGAAAAAATACTGCAGAGCTCCAAAGAAACAAAGAGATGGACAACAGGATAAAAATTAGGAAGCAAATGTAATAGGTGATGCGTTACAAGATTCTTTGATTCTTTTTGTACATAATATTTATGAGTATTGGGTAGTAGATTTAGGGGCTTCATTTCATGCCACACCCCATAGGAAACATTTTCTATATTATGTTCAAGGTGCTTTTAGACAGGTTCATTTGGGTGATGATGCACCATGCAAAATTGTTGGAATGGGAAAGGTAAAAATAAAGAAAAGGAATGGAAACCAATGGTTGTTGAAAGAGGTAAGACATGTTCCAAATATAAGGAAAAATATAATTACAACATGGTAGTTGGAAAGTGAAGGTTGTATATCCATATTTATAGATAAGATGTGGAAGGTGACCAAAGGACAACTGGTGATAGAAAAAGGAGAGAAGGTAGGTATATTGTATTTATTTGCTGGTAATACTGACTCTTTTATATCTTTAGCTTCTACAACAATGGATATAACACTGTGGCATAAGAGGCTTGGACACATGAGTGAGAAGGGGATTCAGATACTTCACAAAATAAATTTGTTGTTGGATCTTAAACAAATTGATTTGGATTTCTGTGAGCATTGTGTTTATGGAAAACATAAGAGAGTCAGATTTCTCAGAGTCAGAAAAGAAAAGAAGAGTGAAAGGTTAGAACTTGTGCATATAGATGTATGGGGACCAACTCAGGTATCATCTCTTGGTGTCTCTTGTTATTATGTTACTTTTATTGATGATGCAACTAGAAAAACTTGGGTTTGTTACATTCGACAAAAATATGATGTTTTTGATACTTTTAAGAAATGGAAAGCTTTAGTTGAGAATGAGACAGGAAAAAGGTTGAAGTATCTCATATCAGGCAATGGAGGTGAATATTGCAGCAAGGAGTTTGATGATTATTTTTCATACCATGGGATTCGTAGAGAGAATAAAGTTCCAGGAACACCACAAGAAAATGGTGTGTCAGAAAGGATGAACATGACAATCATGGAGCAGGCAAGGAGTATGAGATTGCATGCTTTTTTTCCCTTACAGTTTTGGGCAGATGTTGTAGATACTCATGTTTAATTAATAAACACAGGACCTTCAAGCTCTTTGGATGGTGGAATTCTAGAGGAGGCATGGATAGGTAAAAGGGTAAACTATTATTTTTTGAATACTTTTGGATGTGAAGCATTTTTCATATTGATAAAGAAAATAGATCAAAAATTGAGGAAAAATCCAAGAAGTGTACCTTTATTGGATATGGTGCTAATAATTTTGGTTATCTCTTATGGGATTATGAAAATAACAAAATCATTAGGAGTAGAGATTTCATATTCAATGAGAAGATCATGTACACAAATCCATTTCAAGGAAAGATACAAAAAAAACAAAAACCAGAATACACAATGCTTGATGAGATCACTGAAAAAGAAATTCCAAAGGTACCAAAAAATAAAAATTTACAACAACGGAAGTAGCAGGTACCTGAAAATCCTGCAAGTGTTGTTAGAAGATCTACTAGGTTTAGTAGACCTCCTGAACGATAATCTCATTCATTGTAGTATTTATTGTTGACTGGTTCTGGTGAACCCAAATGTTATGAAGAGGAAATGCAGGTAGACACCAAACAGAAGTGGGAGCAAGGTTTGAAAGAGAAAATTGATTCCCTGGTAAATAACCAGACTTGGGATTTGGTTTAGTTTCTTGCAGGAAAAATATCATTGTAGATTAAATGGGTTTACAAGTTGAAGGAAGAAGATGGAGAAAAAAATGGTACACGGCTAGACTTGTTGTAAAGGGGTTTGCACAAAATAAAAGTATATATTTTGATGAAATATTTTCTCCTATTGTTAAAATGACTTCAATTAGGATTATTTTAAGTCTTTTGGTAGTAGAAGATTTGCATCTTGAACAATTAGATGTAAAAACAACTTTTCTCCATGGGGATCTGGAGGAAGAGATTTATATCCAACAACCATAGGGGCATGAGGCCAAAGGGAAGGAGAATTTGGTATGTAGTTTGAAGAAGAGCTTATATTTCCTAAAGCAAGCTCCAAGGAAGTGGTATGTGAAGTTTGACAGGTTTATGATAGAAAACAGTTATAGTAGATGTCATTATGATCACTTTGTTTATTTTAAAAGGCTAGAAAATGGAAGCTATATTATCTTTCTATTGTATGTAGATGACATGATTGTTGCAGGGTCTAATATGAAGGATATAAATGTGATCAAGAAGAAATTATCTAATTCATTTTCGATGAAGGATTTGGGTGCTGGAAAGAAAATACTTTGTATGAGAATAACAAGAGACATGAAAAGTCACAAATTGACATTGTCTCGGGGTGAGTACATAGAGAAGGTGTTGGAGAGGTTTAGTATTCAGAATGAAAAAATAGTTAGTACACCTTTTTCCATCCATTTCAAATTAACTAAGGAAATGTGTCCCAAGACACAATAGGAGATAGAATACATGTACATGGCCCCTTATTCATCACCAGTTGGTAGATTGATGTATGTGATGGTTTTCACAAAACGAGATATTGCACATGCAGTGAGAGTTCTGAGGAGGTATATGAACAATCCATGTAAAGAACCTTGGGAGGTAGTAAAGTGTATTCTCAGGTATGAGGTACTGCTACTCATGCATTATGTTTTTGAGGTTCACAGACTGTTCTTCAAGGATATGTTGATTAAGATAAGGTAGATGATAAATATAGCAGGAGGAGTACCGCAAGGTATGATTTTACAATAGGTGGAACAATAGTAAGTTGGATTTTGAAACTGTAAAAGGTTGTTGCAATTTCAAAAATAGAGGCAAAGTATGTTGCTACTACAGAGGCTAGTAAAGAGATGATTTGGTTACAAAGGTTTATGGAGGAATTGGGAAAGAAGTAGGAGAATAACAGGTTGTAATGTGAATAACAGGTTCCATTCATATTGCAAAGAACTCAACCTTCCATTCTAATACTAAGCATATACATATCATGTACCATTTGATACGATCTGTCTTGGAAGATGAACATTTGAAGTTGGAAAAGATACACACTAGTTAGAATCCTGCATACATGTCAACAAAGGGAGTAACCAGGGAGAAACTGAGTTCCTTCTTAGTTTCAGTTGGTCCTCAAGCATGAAAATGAACATGACAAATTTTCCAGGTCTAAGAAGGATCATAGTCTAGTAGATACCCAACAGTGGAGTTGTTCAGATTAGTCTCCAAGTGGGAGATTGTTGGTTATGGAGCCTGATTATCTTCTTGATTCAAAGGTCTTTGTTTTTAGCTATTTTTATACCCCATGAATAATTTACACCCTGGAAGACTGTACACCCCTCCACGCAGGGGAGTGCAAGGGGGGGTTTCTCCCCCTGTGGGGTCTGGGGGAAAGAGGGCCCCCGAAGGAAAAATTTCCTTGTAAATGTATATTGTAATTTCATAGTAAATCTGGACCGTTCATTATAACATTGCAGATCTAATGGTAGAATTTATGTTAGTTTTTTTTTCCCTATAATGAAACCCTCTTTTATGAGGGAAATTTATTGCAGCTATGGACTATTACAAATATTGGATTTTGAGTGAGGATGCTATGAGAGAAAGAAGAGAAAGTTACAATGGATGTGTTGTAGGTTGTATCCCTTCATTTGATGAATAATAATAAAGGAAGGACCTAACAATTTCTCTGGTGGACATAGCCCACAATGGGTGAACCGTGCATATTTGTGCCTTTATTGATTTGTGTATCTTTTGTGTTCTATTTCTGCATTTTTATATTTTATTTCTCTACGATCCTATTTTTCTAACATCATTAACCAACTTTCCCTGAGGTGTAGGAAAGTCGGTGACAGAGTGTGTTGTTAAGGCATTCCATGAGGTTAAAAGTCACTAGTTCGAAACCTGTGGGGACAAAAAATCCATCCATGTTAAGGGTTGGTGTGGCTCAGGTCGGGTGCAATCCCCGAGTGATTTTGACAGCTTAGATTCCCCTGAGTCGCAGTTTCTTAGCCACATGTTAGTCCCACATGTCACTGAAAAACTAACAAGTAAAAAAAAAAAACATCATCAACCAACTAACTCCTGCACCATACAATGCATCAACTGTATACCAACATGCATCAATCATGAACCAAAGATACATGAATAAATAATAGTGGATCATGAACTAGAGAATCAACCATATTTAACCTATACCATATACCATACCATCAACCATATGCAAATCTGTACAATATCATAAATGAAGTATCTCAAGGAACTAATACATGGCCCTCATGCATATGCCACCATACAACATGAATATTCCTCAACCATATATAATGAACTCAAATATGAGAACTATAAGAACCATGCCATGTGCTAAACTAGATATAAGAGTGATCCTCACTCAACTAAGTAACCAAGATATACCATATCCAAATACCAAATCAACCATACCAAGTATGGCTCAAACATACACCATACCATGACAAGAATTAACCATAAAAAAGGGATAAAACCATACCAATACCTTTGTAGCTGACCTGAAACCATAAGATGATGACCTATAACCTTCCTTTCAAACTCTAGGGACCTGGTACCAACATCTACTCAAATTTTCATGATCTTTTCACATGTACGCAACTTTCTCTTCTATATCCCATGTATATATGCTCTTTTCATCACTACATATTGCGTACATACACTCCCTTACTGACCTACAACTTTCTTATACCTAGAAAATTAGGGTTTGTTGTAACTCAAAGATTTTTGTTTTTGGCCCTTCTTTGCTACCTCAGAAATTGATGCTACAACCTTAGAAAAATATCACTAGATCACAAGAAAGATAAGAAATGAATAAGTTGTTTATGTTCTTGTGAATGACTCATTCACATGTTTATATACTAGTGCTAGGTAGCTTCCCTCGTTAATTTATGACTTTTAGGGTTTTTTTATTACACCAAATTTACCCCTTTGATCAAGACTTATAACCGTGAGGAACCACGTGGGATTCTTCATATCACCGAAAATGGAACAACTATTAATATCTATCTATGAGGGTATTTCATGCATTAACACTGTCCTTTCTATCCATATTATTCATTCAGCTTCAAGTACCAAAACAACACCATCGAGGCTACAAGAATTCTTCAAGGGTTGAAATCAATCTCTAATATCACTCTCCAAGGGTTGACATCAATGACAACCAACTGCCCAAACCAATTGTCCAACATTATGGCTATAGGAATGATGAGGATGGTATCCTGGAGAAAGTCAAGTGATTCATGGATGAGGAGATGCAATATAGAGAACTAAGGGAGTGGGAGAGGATCGATTTTATGCACTAAATTATGAGAGGCACTGAAGAGTGACCTCTATTTTTTCCTCTGCAAAGAAAAACCTATGCAATTTTAATTGTGGAGGTTTGAATACATAGTTTGTGAATTATTTTTTTTTCTTCTGGCTATTGTTGTTGTTTCTCCTACACTTTTCGTCATCATTGTCTTTGATTCACATAAAAGTCTTTTGAGGAACACACACACACACATGTAGATAAAAAAAATTGAAATTATAAATAACACACACATATAAATAATTTGTATTTATCAGAAACTAAAATTAATTTCAGTTTCCAAAAAAGTGTGGAAAGTAATTGATGCTACTACAATAGTTACTAAGAACTATGACTGGTGCACTATAGCATATACAAAGCATTGCTAAATGATGTGGTATGTCCAATGCACCGGTTCTTAATTTTTATTTGATCACCGATATACACATAGGAGTTCCTTGTGTTATAGGAAACTCTGAAGACGAGGAATCCAACAAGATGCCTTGCTATGCCATTTCACGCATGTTCTATGCGACACAGTGTGGTTTGTTCTATAGAAAACATTGTTTTGTTAAATTTTTTGATTGGTAAACCAAGCAGTGTGATTTTTTATATGCAAAGCACTAGTATTGTAAGTTCCTTGAAGCACCAATGGATTTTTAGTGTTTTGTTGGCTTTTATGACACACCGATAATGGGGGAGTTTTAGAAAACACACCACTATGATAATTTTTAAAATATTTATCCTTGTGCCACTATGTTAAGAGCATTGATACATTTAGTTGAAATGAATGCATCGAAGTTCCATTATTCTAATATTGTGCACATTTTTACCAGTGCATTTTTCTTATAATACACCAATAATAGGACATCCCATAAGGCAAACCGCTATGGTAAATTATTATATATTTTTCTTGGTGCCTTGTAGTACATAGCACCAATGCATTATCATGAATTTGAAACACCACTAAGAATAAATTTTGATATGGAAAACTAGGCAGTGCAAAGGGTTAATTGAACACATTAGTGATCCATTGTTTTTAGAGCATGAGTGTTATACTTGTATTTTCCACCGTAGGTTATGAAAGTATTTTATTAGATGTTATGAGTATAATTACATAACTGAGTGAAATTCTCATAATTATTTCACAAGGAAATAATTATTTTGTCACAATTTCATAATTATGAAATAGTAATTATGTCATAACTGAGAATAAACTCATAATTGAAAAGAAAGTTCATAGTGAGTTGGAAAAATATCATAATTGAGCATGGAACTTGAGAAAAAAACTCATAATAGAGAAAAAGTTCATAATAGGTTGGAAAAATCTCATAATTAAGCATGAAAATTGTGAATTACTAGTAATTTATTATTTCACATGCCATCAAGTCTAACTATGACTTGTAATTTCTTAGTTCACATGCTATTAAGCTATACATGATTTGTATCCACCTAATTCTTATGTCATGAAGCCTATCTCCAATATCTTATAAAATACTATAAGAAGAGTTTTGACATTGGTTATGCTATCGGAATAGAGAGAGAGACTCAAGAGGCTAGGGAGGAGCATCCAAAACATGGGACTAGGAGAAAGAATCAACAACCAAGGTATGATTTTGATGTATTTCTTTTACATTGATTAATGGATCATTGGTTTTCCTCCAAATTATTTGTGTTTAATGCATGAGTAATTTAGATATGATCTTATAAGCAATAGATCTAGATAGATCTAGTGAATTTGGTTTCCTAATACTAGAAGGATAGTATATAGGTGGTTGATTGGATTCTTGTGTGCATGAAGTAGGATTGCAAGAGTTGTAGCTAGATCTCAGGAGCTACAACATCCAATGCATGCTAGGACAACCATCAGTCTACAAGGTAAGATCCACCTCCTTCTTGGTTGAAAGGAAATAATTTACTTGTATCTAGAAAACCACAGGAAATCACTCATCTTATGTATAGGATTACTAGGCTAATCCTAGGGAGTGGTTTTTGTAAATTCAACAATATCCTTATGATACTTTGTCCCATAACAAATTTAGCAACTCCATTGGGGACCTTTGCTTTCTTCCTTGACTCTCTTAAAGAGTTTTTCCTCTAAAAGAGGGTCGCACCCTCCAAATAAAATTCTGTAACTTTCTATTTACAATCTGAAGGATATAACTGCATATTTGGATTCCTTTCAAAAATTTATCCAATTTAAAAAAAAAAATAGTCCAAATTGGTGTCTAGAAAGAAAAGTTACAGCTGATTTAAAATCAACTATTTTGTAGATTTTCCGTGAAGGTCATGTGGACTATTTGGATAATATATTTTGATAGAAAATTCAGATTGAAGCCAAACAAAATCCATTATATAGATGGATTTCATGGATTTATTTTGATATATTATATCATGTGTTTCTGGTAAATACAAAATGCACTACATCCCCTACAAATTTCCTTTCCCAAACTCTAGATGTCTATTAGATTATTTTTAAGTTTTGGGTGTGATCTCTGTAGTGAAATTGGAGCAGGTTGATCTGGCCTCATTCCCAATATCCTACAACCCCTTTTCTTGTTTCTTGTTGTTTGTTGTTGGTTTTCATTTTGCATTTGTTTTTCTTTATTAGATAAGGAATTGTTACATTTCAATTGGAAAATATCAAAAAGACATAGAGATTTGTTCCATGCTAGATTTACCTTTGAAGAACTAGTAAAGAGAATGCATTAGGAGCATTTTTTGGTTTCAGATATGGTTTGTTTGATTGGTTTCTTGGTGTGTGTGAGGACTTGTTTATGAACTTTACAAATAAAAAGAAAAGTCTCTTTCCCTCCCATAGCTAGAGTTCATTGAAAAGAATGAAATTGCATCATCATTATTGCATTGCTTGGTTGGGTCAAGAGTCATCACATAATTAAAGTTTCATCCATTACCTTTGGACCTAAGAAACATACATTAAAAAGAAAGAATAATCTAAAATAAATTAAACATCTTTCTTTTGATAGTGAACCAACATTAGATAGGTTTACGGCCTTGGAATGGGACTAGAGAGTAAACTTTTGAAGGCCAAAAAACTCAACCTAGAAGTCATTAAAGAGTGTTAAAACCCATTATTGAAACCAGTGTGTTGGGAACCTCCTCTAACATAGGATTTAAGCATGAGGTCGCATAAGGGAAAGTAGGGAGATTACCCCTCTCTGATTTTTTTGGTGTTTGCAGTACCACTTCAACCATTACATTTATGAGGGTTTTGTTAGCTAACACCTTCATAAATTTGGGCTTAGATACCCTACCCTTAAGATGTGCAGTTGGACTTACAACTATTCTCTTGACCATTGATTTTTAGGTGGTAGCCTTAGTGACATTTCCTAGAGATATACATAGGTGACTACAGGTGGGACGTGCATGTAGTACCTGGGATAGGCGTTTGTTCATGGTCTTCATTCCCCTAGACGGTGCCCACCTTAATAAAGGGTACTTACACTGGTCATGGTTGTTTCACGTAGATCATCGTAACTACTCCTCACACCTTCGCTAGATAATCTTCTAGGGGACTTGACCCCCCCATAGGTTTGGTTTTCAGAAGGCCCCTAAGACATTTGGTTTGTTTGTTGTTTTCCTAGATTTGATTAGGGGTGTGATCTTTGAGTCCAAGTATAGGTTAGCCATAGGTTGATTTGTGTTTTTCAGTAACATAACTTATTCACTGTGGCTAAATTATTGCGCCAATATCATTGATTACGAGGAGTTGAGCCCATT
>JZKD02S1201321.1:187716-201351 GCA_000966675.3 Picea glauca
AATTTTATTACTATGAAAAATTAGATTTTAAATGTGCTAGATGTAGTAATTATTAAATTTTACTGTGGTATTCTAATTTAATGGTTGTTATAATTAAGTTAGAGTCATTACAGGGGATTTAAGGGAATCATAAATTTAGGAAACTAAGGAATGGGGGGAAATTTAATAAGGGAAAGAGGGGAACTTATGGTAAAAAGTGAGGTCAACATAGCAAGGAATCTGCAATTAAAGAACCTTCTAAAATGAACTAATTTAGAAAATTCATTTTAGGGAAAGCATTTAAACCTGAAAAGGAATCTAGGAACACCTAGGAGTAAATTTAGGAGCAACTATAGGTGGGTGAGGGATTTGAGTCAATTAATATTTTAAAGAAAATAATTATTGGAGGTTCTAAAAACTCTATAAAAGAAAGGGAAGATGAGGAAGAAAGAGATCGGCTGTTAGTGTAACGTTATGCTTCTGGAATTGTGACTTGACTAATTTCTTGTGAGGAGTTGGGATTTCCAGCTCGGATAGGAGTGGTAGCTCGGCTTTGCGAGGCGAGCTGGGAAGCTAGACAGACCATTTGGATTGTGTGTGGACCCTTTGCGGCTCGGGGGGCTAAGGGGGAAGCAGAGTACCCCTAGCGATTGGCTGGGAGGTACCGGTGAGGTCTCGGTGGTCGGCGAGCTGGAGCGACACGGAGCTCAAGTGTGGGATAGCATCTTCGAGGTATTCGCCATCAGTCACAGGTACACAAGTGCATTATTTTCTTAAAATAAAAGAATCATTATTTAACGTGTATATGAACCCGTATGATGTTAATGGATGTGTTAGATTTGGGATCATCCCTTTTCCTTGTCATTTAGTTTCTGCGCCCAGATTGATGTAACCCCTGTGATGCTTTTGATGAGATATCTTTAGGGTGTTGGCATTCTCCTCGGTTGTCAACAATTTCTTTTGGTATTCGAAGATGTGAACAGTGATCGTCTTCAAAATGAGTGGTTCTTGTGGGATGGACTTATTTCATTTTTTTCAGAGTGTTGTAGTGTAATGAGAAAAAGTATATATAAAAATTTTATTTGTATGTTTTACCTCTGCCGTTTTAAAATAGATAATGGGTAAGGAATATTACATCATCTTTTGTCAATTGTAATGGTCGCGCAAATTTCCTCAATGACTGTAAACCTCATTCTCATAATATTCTCATTACCAGTGTGGCTGGATTCATTGCCTCTCTTGTAGAGAATAGGATGGTCAGAAAATACCCTCATTTTAAGATTGTTGTTCTTAATAAGCTAGATTATTGCTCCGATTTGAAGAATCTGTGTGCCTCGAAGTCATCCCCCAACTTCAAATTTGTGAGGGGAGATATTGCGAGAGAATATCTAGTCATTTATATTCTAGTTATAGAGGGAATAGACACGATCATTATTTTTGTAGCACAGACCCACGTTGAAAATTTGTTTCAGAACAACTTTGAGTTCACAAAGAAAAACATCTACAGAACTCATGTCCTGTTGGTGGCTTGTAAATTGTTTCAGTTGTAAATTCATTTTTCCATTGAATCTACCAAGAAAACTAATTTTCTTCTAGGCCTAGTTGTTCCTCAAGTTTCCTCAAATTTTCCTCAAGTTTACACCAGCAAGATTTCTGTTGAGTGTTCTCCTTGACAGGTGTCATCAACACCTCACTGTCCATCTATTGAAAAATGTTCCTTACCTGTGATTGCACCCAGTACAAAAACTCTATCAATACCTTGGATACCTGAGCATCGTCCACCCTTGGCCTACGTGCTCAGACTTTTGGTTGCGTTTATAAATGTTTATAGGGGGATGATTGTATTATGGTCCCCCAATCCTTGCAGTGACTTGTCAATTCGGGTAACTACTAATTTACCCCCTCTTCCCAGGAAAATGTGATTTAATGTCGGGTGTTTATGTTTAAATTTTATGATATCTCTGGCATTACTTTTACCTCTATGCATTGATTTTTCTGGCGTCGATGTTGAGGTTGTGCCTGCGGCCAACAAATTTTTCTATGGCGTAGGTTGGGTAAATTCTCTAAACCCCTCCCTGATCACTCTGTACATCGTGATAGCACTATACGCCTGGAGCAAATCTTGACTTGATGCGCAGTCAGACGCGCTGTCTGTGTTGTCAGACTATGTTTGTTTACCAAAAATAAATCACATATTACATTGTTGCTAAACCTGCACATGCCTAGGCTTTACAGACCGACCACTCTAGTTGACAAGAGAATTGATAGGTGGTAGAGCATCTAGGGCAGGAAAATTTTTGGTTATACCAATTTCATAATTCCTCATTTGGGGAGGTAAGACAATGCATGGTTGAGCTGTCCAATCTTGACCTGTTTCAAAAGTATTTTAAACAGTCGCCCTTTTTTTAAAATGCTAGGCTTTGGCGCTTGAATTACTAAATCTTTTGTCGTAAGATGTGGAGGAGATTTAGAAAGGATTATGGCAGAAGTATTCTATTTTTACTTTTCCAGCCTGTTTTATTGTTATTTCGACTTGACTTATGAGAGTTGAAATAGCGAACTCACTCCTCTATTACCCTTACGCATTAAAATTGTCTCACTGGTTAGCATCGAGGCTAGCATCTCATGCTTGATTCGTTGGACAGGACGTTTGGACTTGACAACTAGATAGCAAATTAAAAGGATATTAAATTGACCTGAACCTCTTCTATTACAACCACCTTGATTTAATCGCATACATGATTCTAGATCTCTAATTGATGAAAAACTATTGGAATGTTTCCTACACTAGGAAGAACAATAAAGTTCCTTTATTTATAATGATAGATTATTATAAGTTATAATGATTATTAATTTAGAACAATAATGATTACAATGTTTATTAAATAGAATGATTATTAGAATGGTAAGTTGTAACGATTAATTAGAACAATAAATTCTATAATGATCGTTTAGAATGCTAAGTTATAATGATTATTAAATCAGAACAATAATGATTACCATGTTTATTAAATCAGAGTGATTATTTTAGAATGTTGTGTTTATAATGATCAATTAGAATAATAAAGTTATAATGATTATTTAGAATGTTAAGTTTATAATGATTATTAAAATTAGAACCATATAGTGCCTTCATGTATAATAATAAAAGGTAAAGTGGTTATCAGGTTTGGTAAGAGTTATTGTTATTTCGTGGTTATTCACCAACACTTAAGATGTATTAAAACTGAAAATTTAGGCAAGGACATTGTGGTATAATGTACGGTTGTTGATAATTTTACGGTAATGAAATTCTGCATGAAGCCAAAACAAGCCCATAGTAACGCCAGAGACACTACCCTTAACCATCCGCAAATGTCTTAATTTCGAACCTGTTGTTAATGTCCCTTAAAACTTGATTTAGAGTATGCCCAGATGATTTTATGCATGTTATACATGCATTGCATGGCTCGTGATGGAGGTTAGGATAAGTTGTGCTAATTTCCTTACTGGCTTTATTTAATGACCATTGTCCAGTAATGTGAATGTTATTCATGCAAGGCTTTGTGACTTAAAATAAATGGTGTTGTCATATCGGGTTCGTGTGCTGCGGACTGCAACCAGACCTAGCCGCCGGCCTCTGCCTCAGGCGCAGGTCAGATCCTCTCCAGCACCTGTTTCTTCAGCCGAACAGTGTCAGCTTGAAATCCTCGGTCTTCTGGAGTCCATACTGAGCACCCACGCGGATGTAGGACGCGTGTAGAACTCGGCTAATGGATTCTAGCGGGGTCTTTGGCCCTCCTCCTCTGCCTGAGATCATAGCATTCAAAGCATTGATAGCAACAGCACAGAAACGCCCTCTCACGGCCAGTCAGCAGAAGTTCGTTAAGAAGCTTGACTCGATCCCCACGGTAGCTCTCCCTGAAGAAGAGACATGCAAGGCTGCCCTGAATCTCGCTGAGAGAGGGCTTATAGTCCAGTTCACGAGTCTCTGGCCATCCCCAAAGTCAGTAGAAGATTGGACACAAAGGAACTGGTCACCCCTGATCAAAGAGGGAGTCAAGATCTATTTCGTTGGTAAGGGTTTCTTCATATTCATTTTTGAAAATACAGAAGACATAAGCTTAATCTTCCGAAACGGCCCCTATTTCATGGGACCTCAAGGGTTGTATATAAAAAAATGGTCTCCCGATTTCGACCCCACGCAGGATGTCCCCAAGGCTGTCCCGGTGTGGGTGCGTCTACCACATCTGCCTCTTCACTGTTGGAACCAAAAAATCTTTCAGATCATCGGCAACGTGCTTGGAAAGTACATCGACCATGCAGCAACGAAGGACCAATTCTCGTGCGCCAGAATCTGCGTCGAAGTCAATCTAGAAGAGGGTCTGCCTGAAGCAATCAATCTCACGGTCGTCGTTTGGTCACATATCCAGGAGTTGGACTACGAGCAGCTCCCCTTCAAATGCAAATACTGCCACGACCACGGGCACTTTGCAAAGCACTGCAAAAAAAAAGCAGAGGAGCAATCAGACATGACAAAAGAAGACCAATGGACAGTAGTGCAAAAGAACCCCCAACAAAGAAAGGGAAACAGCAAAAGGCACAACGCAGGAGCAACATGCAGCCTCAAGAAAACTCAAGAACAGGAAATAAATCCGAAGGAAATAGAACTCCAGCAGAATAACCAAGCAGGAACAATCAATGAAAATCAGGAGCAACCTGAAGCCCCTTCACTCAATAAAGATAAGGGAGCAGAAATCCAGGTAGTGGCCTCACAAGGCAACCCCCTCAATCCATCCTACGCTGAAATAACAAGGCCAAAACAAATTGAAAGTGTCGGATCATCAGAGGACGAAACCCTTGAGCGTCCCACTAAAAGAGCAAGAAGGAAATCCCACAAAGAATTAAGGGAAGAGGAAGCAGAGAGACTTAAAGTCCAAGGAAACCAATCCACTATAGAAATGTCCATTGGAAAAAATACCATATCTAGGCCGCCTAAGGGAGGCCCTTCCCCCTCCTCATAAGTTCAACATGAAACTCACCTCTTGGAATTGTAGAGGACTAGGGAATGCCTCCAAAGCGGAAGCAGTCATGGACCTTCAGAAAATAGAACCCACAGATATCCTCATGCTCCAAGAGACAAAGATCGAAGATCGATTACTATTAGACATCAGCAAAACAAAATGGAAGAAGAAAGATGGCATTGCAGTAAGTTCAAGGGGCTCCTCCGGAGGGCTGGAAACTCTCTGGACAAAAGAAAACTTTTCGCTGAACAAATCACATGAAACTCAACACTGGATCTACACGGAGCTGACACATTTTGCAAGTAAGTTGGCAATTTCCTTATTTAATCTTTACGTTCCTGTCATTTACTCTGAAAAAAGAGAATGTTGGGCCTCTCTTTCAGCATTTCTAGAACAACACAACCCCAGCAACATTATCTTAGCAGGAGACCTCAATATAGTTCTCAAACCAAAAGAGAAAAGAGGTGGCTCCACCAACAGAGACCCGATGCTAACCTTTGTGGAGGACCTTCAACATCACTGGGATCTTTTAGATTTCAGCCCTGCACGTGGCCTCTACACCTGGTCGAATAATAGAACAGGATCAGAGAATATCTCTGCTCGACTTGATCGCTTTATGGTACAAGGTTCCCTCATCATGGGAAAAAATCTAATCACAAACAAAATATTACCAAAGCTTACCTCTGACCATAAGCCGATTCTGCTACACATAGAGGAAGAGGAAGATCTCGGGCTTCTCCCATTTCGCTTTAGCCCCACATGGATAGAGCGAGAGGGATTTTTTGAAACCGTAAAAGAATCCTGGGACAAAGCTTTGACAGGATCTTCAAGTTACGTATGGGAACAGAAACTGAAAGCTACCAAACAAGCTTTGAAAGAGTGGATAAAGACTACTGCCCCTACTCCAATCAATGCAAGGAAAGAAGCAGTGGCGAACCTGGAAGCAACGCAGGCAGAAATTGAAAACAAAGAGATTACTCCTGAACTGCTGGAAAAAGAAACCAAAGCACAAGTTTCAGCATATCGATCCTTCCACAATGAAGAAGAATACTGGAGAATCAAGTCCAGGAGCTTGTGGTTAGAGGCAGGGGATCGGAGCACGGCTGTCAAGGAACCATATCTCTGAAATAAAGACAACAAAAGGTCAGATCAGTAAAGGCATCATCCAAATCAAAGCTGCAGCAGATAGCCACTTCAAAAAGTTGTATAGTGATGGAACCCAGGCCACAGAAGAAGAAAACGCAGATTTCTTGAGCAATATTCCCTACCTTCTCAGTCCAGACGACAATGCTATTCTCACCAGAGAGGTAACAGAGGAGGAAATTATCAAAGTAATTTGGTCCATGGGCTCAGACAAGGGTCCAGGCCCTGACGGATTTTCAATACATTTCTATAAAGTCTGTTGGAACATCATCAAAAGAGACCTCCAAAAAATGATAAAGGGGTTCATGCGAAAATCCAAGATCGGAGGAGGAATCAAATCCACTTATCTCGCTCTAATTCCCAAGGAATCCAACCCTGAAACTTTTTCCAGGTTCAGACCCATATCACTCTGTAACGCCTCTTACAAAATGCTGGCCAAACTGTTGGAAAACAGGATCAAGCCCCTGCTTAAGAAGCTGATCTCCAGCCCTCAAGGAGGCTTTGTGGAGGGCAGAAACATTCTTGACAACGTCATACAAGTACAAGAAATAATCCACTCCAGTAAAAGGCGAAAAGAGAAAGGAATGCTGATCAAATTAGATATGGAAAACGCTTTCGATCGAGTAAATCGCTCTTATCTTATCAAGACCCTCCTTGCCTTTGGTTTTTCGCCTCATTTTGTACAGCTCATAAACGCCTGTATAGAAAATCCCTAGATTTCTCCCCTTGTCAATGGCAGACCCTCCAATTTTTTCCAAGCCAGGAGAGGCATAAGGCAGGGCTACCCCCTCTCTCCTTTTCTGTATATCTTATTGGCTGACACTCTCAGCAGAAAACTCTCAGCTGAAAGAATAGCTGGTAACATTCCCGGCCTTAAACCCTCCCCAGAAGCTGTTGCTATGAATCATTCACTCTTTTTTGATGACTCTCTGCTCCTCGGAGGAGCTTCCTCCAGAATAGCCACAGCCATGGACTCTGCCCTCAAAAGCTATTGCAGAGTCTCAGGAGCTCTAATCAACGAGAGAAAGAGTGAAATTTATTGTTGGAACACAGGGCAGCAAGAGCTGAACAATATCGTAAAAATATTGGGCTTCAATGGACACGCCAACTGGGAAAGAATAAAATATCTAGGACTACCTATCACAATTGGGGCCAATAGAAGATCTCTATGGGTAGACATTATCAGCAAAATAAAGTCCAAAATCGCAGCCTGGGGAGGCTTCTGGCTGACTAACGTAGGCAAACTAATCTTAATTAAATCTCAATTGGCCGCGCTACCAATCTATCAGTCGGCCTTTCTTCTTTCTCCCAGAGATGTCATGGAACAGATCACAATGTTGTTAAGGGATTTCCTCTGGCACAGGGGAAAAGGAAATGAAAAACGACTTCACTTAGCAAAACGGGATTTGGTTCGGCACCCAATTGCAGATGGTGGAATCCAAATTCATGACCCCGCCCTTAGCAACCTTTCGTTGGGTGGAAAACTACTTTGGCAAATTTCCCACGACCCCAATCACCCGACCAGTAAAACTCTCCTTTGCAAATACGCCTGAGCCTCCTCATTCAGAAATCTTCAATACGATCCCACAGGAAAAAGCACGCTAGTCTGGAAATTATGCTGCAAGAGTAGCAAGTTATTCAACAATTATTTGTACAGAGCGCTGGGCAATGGCAAGAGTACATTTATTTGGCAAGATAGAATAATGGGGCATGCTCCTCTGGAGGAGAATAAAGACACAGCAGAACTCAGAGATTGGCTAACCCGGGCAGGCAAAACCAGACTCTTTGATATCTCTACGTGGGACAGATGGGGAGACTGGGCCGGCTGGGATTTTACAGGTATACCTGAATGGCTCACTCACCAAAAAAATCTCCTAATCGAATCACTAGATGGTGCCAATTCTGAAAACCGCAGATTGAAGGATAGCTGGGCCTGGGGACCGACAGGAATTTACACTACAGTAGCCGGATACAAAGATCTACAGAATACAAGGGACAACAGTCATCCATCTGCCTTCTGGAAGCTAGTGTGGGACAATTTAGCTCTCCCCAAAGTCAATTTCTTTTTCTGGACAGTGGTGCAAAAAAAACTTCTTACAGGCGATAATCTAGAGAAACGGAAAATTGCAGGGCCTCACAGGTGTGAACTCTGCAGAAGCAATACAGAAACAGCCCAACATTTATTCCTGGAGTGCAACTTCGCCAAGGAAGTATGGAGACTCTCCCTTCTGGACCTGCAAATTCCAGCATTTCCCCGAAGCACAGTTGTTGTTTGGTTCGCCTCTTGGAATAACATCTACCCTCTTTTCATCCCCTCTAAATCCTTCTGGCGAAAAATCTGGACAACAATCCCCAAATATGTTTGCTGGCAGCTATGGTTGGCTCGGAATGACCAAATCTTCAATGAACATTCTCGCACCCCCCTACAGGTTAATGTCAAGGCTAAAGCTCTTCTCTTGGAAATAGCCCAACATCAATACTTCAACGAAGATCCACTGCTCCGACCTGAAGAACGAAGATGGCTCAGGCCATTAGAACCCTCTCCTCGCAAGCGCCTTCTCATACCTCAATCAGCAAACCCGGAGTGGATATTAAGAGAATCTTAAGAAAGCTTCACAAACTGGTGGAAATCTAAATACCTCACTACAATCTTCTTTGACGGGGCCTCCAAAGGAAACCCTGGAAACACGGGTGCAGGAGGGATCATTTACACCCCGGACGGGATCATAAGAGATAGTTTCTGCTGGGGCCTTGGATAGAAGACTAATAATCAGGCAAAGATCCTTGGCATCCTTAGAGCTTGCCTCATAGCAAGAGAAAAGGGAGACAAAGATCTCCAAATCTTTGGAGATTCAGAGCTACTTATTAAAAAACTAAACTCGGAGGACCTTTTCAATAATGCTAGCCTCAACAAAATTCTGGGTAGAGTGAAAAGAGTCCTTCAAGCATTCACCTCCATTAAGTTCTATCACATTCTCAGAAGCCTGAATGGAGAAGCGGACCGAATGGAAAATAAAGGATGCACCCTCTCTAAAGGGCAGATCCGAATCAATGACGACATCAGTTATCAAATCCCTTGAAGACAGTGTAACAATGAAACCGAAAATGCTGGCTATCATCTATGTATCCGGGGCTGCCTTGGAAAAGACCCCTACTATTATTTTCAAATAAATAAAAATCATAATCGTTTCAGTTAAAAAAAATAAAATAAATGGTGTTGTCATGTGTGGAAAATATATTGTAGATTTATTTTTATGGATATCACATATTGTGTAAGGTGATTGTTATTTCTGCAAGGTTAATGTGATATAAATGTAATGTGTTTATCATTTCATGATGGCGTTATTGTAATCTATATTGTCATTAATAAACATATATAGTGTAATGTCCTTGATTTAAGTACAATAGATTATTCTGAGTTAGCAAATGAGGGTTGCGGTTCATTGTAGATAATGTTGTACTTGGTTGATAAACCTTCCATGTGTTTGGTCTGCTTGCGTTGGGTGGGATGTAGACACCTACATGTTCCTCAGAACAGTCCCCATCCCTGAGACCTTAAATGGTTAAAATCGATGGGAACCTGGGCTTGAGCGTTTCTTATGTGTCTTGGAGGTCCTAACCATTGTAGGATAGAACGGGCGGGAAGTCAGTCTTATTATGGTCGATTGATGGTCATTTAATGCTTGCAGTTACTTGTTGTGCACCTTATGTCTTCTTGTTGTGATCATCGTGGTTGCATATTGTTAGTCATCGAGTGGCGACGTAGAGTCGAATATGTTTGTTTCCCTTGTACACGAGCACAACCTTTAAAAAAAAAATAAAAAAAATTCACTGGTTATACAAGGTTTGTAGTTGTGACGAACGGGAGGTTCCTTACATATGGTATCAAAGTGAGTTCGACCCGCGACTTGGGATTCGCAATGGCTTTCGTGACATGATTTGATTTTATTATACTATTGTTGATCGATTTGATTGTGTGTGTGCAGGTAATCATGGTTAGAGGACGTCGCGGAGGCAGACGACAAGGTGCTAGGTGAGGAGGCGTGACACCTCCAGTAACATCCATGCCTGAGGGGTCTAACCCCCAGGGAGGCGAGCAGGTTCTTGGACATAAGAAGATATCAGTGGGAGACGTGGTCGGGATGATTAGGTCTTTTCAGCACATGTCTGAGGCACTGATCAACCGATTGGACAGAGACGAGGCCAGGGTGTTGGCACCCGCTGAGGTTCCACCGTGCACACCGGTTGTTACAGGTAGCATTCACCATGAACTCAAGAAGGTTTAATTTCCAGAGTTCTTTGGTGCCCTGGATGGTGCCGCCAAGGCATGGTTGGAGAATATGGCGATGTGCTTCACACTTCGTGATTATACCTCCAACATGAAGGTCTGCACGATGGTCTTTCAACCAAAGGGGAGCACTCTTCTATGGTGGAAGATGCTCCTGCCGCAGCTGAACATGGCCGTCGAAGACATGTCATGGGAATTGTTCGAGGAATGGTTCCGAGAGAGGTGTCTTTCAGAGGAATTTATTGAGCATCAACTTAATGAGTTCAACTCTTTACGACAGGGAGGTCATACGGTGCTCGAGTATGAGGCATATTTTATGGAGCTACTCCGGTACGCTCTGCACCTTAACACATAAAAACATAAGGTCAACAGGTTCGTTTTTGGCCTTAATGGAAACCTGCGTGCAAAGGTTTGGATTTTGATGCCTCAAACCTTGCATGATTCCATCCAGAAGGCCCTCATAGGAGAGGAGGATCTCATCAGTGGGGGTCAGACTAGGACTCCAGGGAGACCAATAGAGCAGGGTTCGTCTGGAACACTTCAATACCAGACACCAGCGAGACATACGCCGGGATATCGTGGCTTCTAGAGGGTATCCACTTACACTACACCCCGACGACCACCACCTCAGTAGTGGACACCTTATCGAGGACCACAGCATTAGCAACAACGTCGCCCTCAATAGCAGTAGTTTAGGCATGTTCAGTAGAACAGACCAGGGTTCTAAGACGGTGGGCCATCGTCTTCTACTTCGGGTACCAGAACTACTAGGCGGAAGAAGGGGTGTTGGATGTGTGGGGAGCCACACTACCAGCGCCATTGTCCTGTGGAGCAGCCCAGGGTGACTGGCTGAGCCGGACCTACTATAGTGGGAGATATGGGCAAGGCCCATCAGGTTCATGCAGTGGTGAATAACCACTAGGAATAGCACCAGTCGACTGTGCTTGAGATGACAGGTACTATCGCTGACCAGACCCTAAGTATTTTGATAGACCCAGGTGCTACTAAGAGTTTCATTTCTTGTGCAGCACTAAAAAGGATTAAGGTAAATGCAGTCAAACATGATGAGTTTAGCTTTGTAGAGATGGCTTCGAGAGCCAAACAGAAGGTTGGAGGAAAAGTTACAGACTGTGCCCTTAACCTGGGAGCGTTTGTCATGAGATTCAACTTGTACATCACGATCTTAGGATCTTATGGCATCGTGATTGGTATGGATTGGTTGGAATCGCATGAGGCGATACTCAACTGTAAGATGAAATGGTTGAGCTTGATCGATGATAAGGGACAGAGATGTGTGATTGTAGGACGGAACCAAGGTGTATCCCCGAGGTTCATCACTTCCTTACAGTTACGAAAGAGCATGTGCAAGGGGTGCAAGATTTATGCGATCCTTGGGCTAAATGAGAAGGGAGTAGCGGAAGGTCTAGAACACCTTCCGGTGGTGAAGGAGTTTGCGGGCGTATTTCCAGAGGAGTTACCTAGGATGCCGCCAGAAAGGGAATTGGACTTTACCATAGACCTGAAGTCGGGGACCGAACTGATAGCAAGAACGCCTTACCATATGTCGACCCTGAAGTTGCAAGAGTTGAAAATGCAATTGAATGAGTTGTTGGACCTGGGACTGATACGTCCTAGTGTGTCACCATGGGGTGCACCTGTTGTTTTCATTCAGAAGAAGGACAGATCGTGGAGGCTTTGCATTGACTACCGTCAACTAAACAAGGCTACGATCAAGAATCAATATCCCTTACCAATAATTGATGATATGTTCGATCAAATGAAGGGTGCGACATTGTTCTCCAAGATCGATTTGCGATCAGGGTACCACCAGTTGCGAATCAAGGAGGATGACATCCCTAAGACCGCCTTTAATACGAGATTTGGACATTACGAGTTTACTGTTTTACCATTTGTACTGACAAATGCCCCAGGAGTATTTATGAGTTTGATGAACGGGGTGTTCCATGAGTACTTGGACAAGTTTATCCAAGTATTCATTGATGATATTTTGATCTACTCTTGGACAACGGAGGAGCATGATGAGCACTTGTTCTTGGTACTACAGTGTCTGCGAGAGCATAAATTGTATGGGAAGTTGTCCAAATGCTCTTTTTATCAATCAAGGATTCACTACTTAGGGCATGTCATCTTCGGCGAAGGTATCACCGTGGATCTAGCAAAGGTTGAGGCTATTATGGAATGGCCTACGCCGAAGAATGTCACATAAATGCGTATTTTTATGGGTTTAGTAGGATACTATCGATGGTTTGTCGAGGGATTTTCGAAGATAGCAAATCTGATCACAGAATTGCAGAAGAAAAACAAGAAGTTTGTTTGGACGGAGAAATGTGTGGAAGCATTTCGAAGGCTTAAAGAGTTGTTGACAACAACGTCGATACTAAAGGTCCCTGACATGGACACGGACTTCTTGGTATGCACTGACGCATCCAAGGAAGGTTTAGGCAGAGTATTGATGCAAGACAGACAAGTGACTGCTTACATTTCAAGGAAATTGAGAAGGCATGAGGAGAACTACACGATGCATGATTTGGAGTTATTAGCCATCATATATGCCTTGAAGGTTTGGAGACACTACCTTGTTGGATGAAAATTTGAATTAAAGACTGATCATTGTGGACTACAACACATTTTTATGCAAAGTGACCTGAACGCATGACAATGGTGTTGGTCGGAGTTGCCTAGCGAGTACGGATTCAAGATTACCTACATAAAGGGAACAGTGAACCGAGTGGCGGATGCTTTGAGTCGGAGGCCTATTTTCGGTGTTGCCTCTTCAGATGAATCTACATGAGAATATTCTCACTTTACAGCGTGATGATGACTGGTACAAGGAGGTCGAGGGTTTTATCGGACAAAACACCATGATGGTACCACGATACAAGGGATTTTCATTTGATAGTTGTTATCACTGAAATTTTGTCCGCATGTGGCGACAAGAACTCCACATCATCAAAACAGGACTGGAGTCATTCATGGCACAGGATTAATTCCATAGCATTGCAAAAGGGTCAAAAACTATACAAAATGACCAAAAATTTGAAGGGCGCTTTACAACATCTGGGTGCGCGCCCGTATGCGCGTAACAGCAACATACAAAGCGCGCATATGTGCACAAGGCGCGGCTGTTGGGCGAAAAACCCGCGCGCCTGCTAAACGACGCATTTATTGAAATTGGTCGGCCTCCCAACCACTAATGGATCA
>JZKD02S1201321.1:205960-216827 GCA_000966675.3 Picea glauca
GGACAACCGCCAGCACCCTCCATACATCAACCTTCTCCAACCACCAGTGGTCCCCCCTCCACATCACCTTATAGCACTAGTGAAAGCACCACACCTTCCTATGTACCTTATGGAGACACACCACCACAGAACCCTTACTTTCCCTTTTCGGGTCCTCCACAACCCATGGCTCCCCCACATCCTCATACGGGGGTCAATTTTGTTCAACCCTCTGCTGCTCAACATTATCAAAATTTTGAACAATTGAACACAGCCAATCCAGCTCATCCATCAAATAATACTAAGAGGAAAGGAAGGAAAAGGAATAATAACAATCCTGGTCAAGACGAGAATCAACTCCCACAACATCAACCCACTGGGGGCAATCAGAACCGAGGGAACCAAAACCCCCAAGGGGGCAATAACAACAAATGCCAAGGGCGGAATACTGTTAAAAATATCCACCCTTGTGCCCTTTGTGGCGTATATGGTCATTACACTCACCATTGCCCACAGATCGTTGATTTCAAAAGGTTGAAGGACTTTGGAAGTCTTCCCCCTTCTCCTGCACAATCTTCCCCATAGCAGGCACAACAACAATATGCGCAACAACCACCTCCCGTCGTACTGCAAAATCCTATCCCACATCAAGGTGTCATAAACACCCAGTAGGACACGCAGCATCCCCCACCTTAGGTGGGCCACTACCATAACCCCAACAATCCAGTAGAGCGAACAATTCTCCTCACCAGTGAGGAAGAAATTCTTTTGAAAACGCGCAATCATCAATATCCTACAACAGCTGAGTCTACTCCCATCTCTTCAGAGACAAACCCGACACCGACAGGACCCCCATTGGTGATCCCTCGCCCTGCCACCGAACCACCATTATGCATCCCTCGCATCCCATTGCGTAGGAATGTCCACAACCCACAGGCTAGGGCCGCTCATAACTACAGCTTGGTAGATGACTTAGCACAATCCTCGGCTGCCATGTCAGTTCTGGAAGTCCTCCAGAATTGTCCTACTCAGTAGAAATCACTAATTTCCGCTCTGGGCGCAGTCGACCCTGTCGATACCCGACTCATCACCTTTGACCTTGATAGCTGCGAACCGCGTCTTCCCACCGCAGTTGCTATTCAAATACCAGTAAAAATACGGAACATCACCGTCCATCGATGTATCATCGATGAAGGGGCATCCACATGCATCATGTCCAAATCAGTATGGCAGAAACTTGGTTCCCCACAACTGATACCTTCCGCCATCACCTTACGAGCTTATGACGGACGACCATCATCTCCCGAAGGGCTCTTCCAAAATGTCCCCGTGGAACTCGGGGGCAAAACTATCCTCATTGGCATTGAAGTTATCGATGCTCAGCTCGATTACAATATCTTGCTTGAACATAGCTACATGTATGCTATGAAGGCAGTGGCATCATCCGTCTTTTGGACAATCATGTTCCCCCACATAGGGAAGATTTTAATCATTGACCAAGTCTCACATTATGAGCCTAACCCATCTACCAATCTCGATAACATTCTTCCTCTTATTCACACCAACCAAAACGTATATCCACTCGTTGATATGGGTCCTAGTATTTTCAAAGACCCATCCTTGTTAGGGACGTACCATGGAGCACCACCACTCCTTCCCCCTGGTCAAGTATGCATCATCTCATCTAACGAAACTCAACGAGAGGATGCTCGTCCTCCTCAGGAGGCTTTAGTCATTCCTGACGTCTCAACAGTCACAACACCACTCCCACAAGAGCCTCCTGTGCATTCGTCGACACCTACGGTCCACGAATCCACATCCCCTCAAGGGCCTAATCCCTTTTGGGAAACAGTTCCCCGACCCCTCACACAAATTCCCTTCTTTTACCCTCCACCCGGTATAGAAGCTTTCCATGTAGCAGCAACGCTCACACTACCGAATATGGTGTTAGCAATCCCAGTGTGGTACTTACATCCACCTGAGATGGTCCCTCACCCACAGGCAGGACTCCCCATGATGATTCCTTTCCTCACTCCCACTACCTCCACTACCGCCATACTCCCTACTCCCCCTGCTACCGCTGGGGGTAGCAGAAAGAAGAAGGATCCTACAGCTCCACTTCCTCCACGCATCTCACCACCTTGCGCCTTGTGTGACAAAGAGGGTCACCAAACCAACAACTGCCCATCACTACCAGAATTATGAAATTTGATTCCCTCCAATCCAACCCCCACACCATCCATTACTACTGCCACCACTCAACCTTCCAGTAGTAAAGGGTTGAAGACCAAATTTGCGTGTGCCATCTGTTCTGAGTATGGCCATTACACCCATCATTGTCCAGCACTGCCTCATTTCCGATAGCCATTAGCTATCGTAAGCTGAGACTTTCAGAACAACCCATGCCCGGCTACGTCCTCCACAACACCTATCACTGACATTCGCTATGTCACTACTTCAGTCAATGAATGCATGAGATTCCCTTTCTCTCTTTGCGATTCATTGACTCATTTTACATACCAATGTCCAATGATCATCGAATATCGGTGACGTCAGTTAGCCCTACTTCACCAACCCACAGAGGCAATCATTGACATATCTTCACAATTTGAAGATCTCCATATCATCTCTCCCGAGCTAGAGGCACTCCCTACACCTCCATGGTTCTTAGATGACATGTCTAAGGATTTACCCTGTAACCCACCCAACTCTCCTGCCCATCCCCCTGCGGAGACTCTCCATCCCACTACTACGGGTACCCCTCAATACCTCAATATATGGTTTATGACGAGTGAACCCTCACCCTCTCCTAGCGATACCCCCTCTGTTTCCTCAGCACGGGGCACCCACATTGTCACTGAGATCATTCCTCACCATCCATTATATTCCCGTCATTTCCAATGCGATGAGGAAATACTGGAAGAGATACAATGCCCAGATTCTCCCTGGGACGCACTACATCATCGTGCTCTCTTCCTTCCGCAGGAATCCCTCATGCCTCCTAGCCTCAATCACATTTACGTGGTCGAAACCAAAGATTTTATCCCTTCAGGGACTATCGATTGGTTCAACAATCCTATTCCTGCACCCGATGCTTTTGAAGAAGGTAATCTGGCCAACATTTCCCCCACCATCAAAATTGACATTTCCATTAAACCAGGAATCGTCGAAGAGATCATCATTGGAGTTGCTTGCACTCCTCAGGAAATTGCCGCATATAAAGCCCTCTTCCAGGAATTCAGAGATATCTTCGCCTGGTCATACACGGAGATACCTGGCCTCTACCCCTCTATAGTCGAACATCGCATCGATACCTGGCCCGACATCACACCAGTTCGCCAGAAACAACGACCACTACACCCATCCAAGGCCACGACTATGAAAGCTAAAATCGACAAATTATTCACGACCGACTTTATTTACCCCATTGCTTATACATCATGGGTTTCCAACCCTGTACCCATCGACAAAAAATAGGGATCTATCCACGTTTGCACCGATTTTCGCGATCTCAACAACGCATGTCCCAAAGACAACTTCCCCACGCCCTTCATCGATCATATCATCGATGATTGTGCCGGCCACGAGGCTCTCTCCTTCATGGACGGATTCTCTGGCTATAACCAAATTCAAATTCACCCAGCCGATCAGTACAAAACCACATTCATTACCCCGTGGGGTACGTTTTTGTACCGTGTCATGCCCTTCAGCCTCAAAAATGCCGGTGCAACTTTCTAGAGGGCCATGACATACATCTTTCATGATCTGGCTGGAATCATCCTTGCTTACTTGGATGACCTCATCGCTCGATCCAAGAAGCGCACCCAACACCTCGATGATTTACGAGTCATCTTTCAACGGTGTCGTCAATACAACATCCGCTTGAATCATCTCAAGTGTGTGTTCTGCATCACCATAGGGTGCCTCCTCGGTTTCATCGTTTCCCAAAGCGGTATCACCGTGGACCCCCTCAAAGTCCAAGCTATCACCGAAATTCCACCTCCTTGAAATTTGCGACAGATACAAAGTCTCCAGGGCAAAGCCAACTTTCTGATATGCTTTGTTCCTGATTATGCTATACACGCACATGGTTTCCTTCACTTACTGCATCATGAAATTCCTTTTCATTGGGACGACTATGCCCAATAGTCGTTTGACGATCTCAAAGCAGCGCTTTCCAATACACCTTTGATTAGTGCACCTGACTACATTCGCGACTACATCCTCTACATATCAACATCAACTGTATCAGTAGCCGACATCCTTGTCCAGCTCGGAGATGAAAATCGTGAACACGTCATTTACTACGTCAGTAAGAACCTCTCAGGACCATCCCTGAAGTACAAACATGAAGAGAAAATTGCTCTGGTAGTTGTCCTTGCAGTTCAGAAACTGCGCCACTACATTCTGCTTCGCACCACCAAGGTTGTCGCAGATTCCAACCCTATGCAGTATCTGCTCAGCCGTCGCCAAGTTAACGGAAAATTTGCTCGATGGATCGTTATCCTTCAGGAGTATGACCTCGAATTTTCAACACCAAAAAGTAAGAAGGCCCTCGTTCTCGCTGAACTTGTCACGACCCTTCCCTCTGACATACCTAGTGCCCCTGTCAATACTGACTTTCCTGACGAACATCTATTTTACATCACTTCTGATGATCCTTGGTACGACGAACTTCTCATCTACCTACGAACTCAAAAGTTTGGTAACCACCTATCACGAGATGATCGTCGGCGCATTTTCCATCAGGCCCCCCGCTATCTCCTCATCGGTGACATCCTATATCGGCGGGGCATCAACACCATTCTTCGTCGCTGCCTGACTATTGACGAGGCCGACAGAGTCTTAAACGACTGCCACAGCGGTGCCTATGGGGGCCATCTTTCGGGCATTGCCACGGCTCAAAATATTATCCGGGCCGGTTACTTTTGGCCTACCCTGTTTCATGACTACATTCATGCCGTGAAACGATGTGAGCAATGTGAGCTCTATGCCAACAAAGCCCGCGCTCCCCCCGCTCTTCTTCACCCTGTCATTACTGCGGGCCCCTTTTGTAAATGGGGCATCGACTTTATGACTTGTAATCCTCCATCTAGCAATGGTCACAAATACATTGTTGTCCCTGTCAATTACTTCACCAAATGGGCTGAAGCTATGCCCACCTTCAACAACACCGCTGACACTGCAGCGCATTTTTTCTTCAACCACGTCATATCCCAGTTTGGACTACCACTCCAACTTGTTTCCGACCATGGGAAACATTTTTAGAATGAGATCTTCATCAAAATCTCATCTCGGTTAGGCTTCTCTCATGAGTTCGCCTCACCATACTACCCTCAGTCAAATGGACAGGTCGAGGCAGTCAACAAAGTCCTCAAGACCATGTTACAACGCACGGTTAATAAACATAAAACCAACTGGCATCATATGTTATTTTCCGCGCTATGGGCTTATCAAACAGTGGTGAAGACCGCCACGGGTTTCATGCCCTTTCACTTAGTCCATGGGGTAGAGGAAACTCTTCCCATCGAGTGCGAAATTCCCACCCTTCGCACCACAATCTAGTTTTTACCTGACACTGCTCCAATGGAGCAGCGCTTGCTGAACTTAGAGTCTCTGGATGAATATCATCGATCATCATTACATAACAACGAGGCAGCTAAAAAATGATCCAAATCTACCTTTGATCGCCATGTCAACCTTCGCTCATTTTGCGAAGGCGACCTCGTCCTCGCCTACGATATCGCTCATGATACCTTTGGCCACGGCAAATTCGAATTCCTCTGGCATGGCCCTTACATCATCCAACATTGCCTCACCAAAGTTGCATACATCCTGGCCTCCCCCGAAGGCCTCATGCTCAAAGAACCCGTCAACGGGTTATACCTCAAGAAATTTTATGCTTAAACGTAGTCACGCTACTTTAGTTTATTTTTCTTTTTCTAGCGTTTTTAATCTTTTTTCTCCCCCATCTAAACTATCCTTTGTGCTATTGACGGATGACTCCTCCACCAACTTACCTCATTGGTTACGCCGATGACGCCAGCCATTGGACAAAAAATCTCTCTTGGCTGCTTGGGCTCTCTACACCACTTCACATGAAATGCTACACTCCAGCGGCATCTGTTTAGGACCAGCAACCAATAACCAAGCTGAATACACTGCTGTTATTGGCCTCCTGACCGACGCCCAACATCATCATATTTGTCACCTTAGCATTTTCCTCGACTCTCAACTGGTCATTCTCCAACTTAACAATGTGTACCGTGTACGCGATCCGTGCCTCTTTCGCAAATAACTGCAGGTTAGATTATTATCTCGACATTTTGATTCCATTACGTTTACACATATTCCAAGAGAATTGAATCAAACAACAGATGAAATAGCTAACATGGTGCTAGATTGGCATATATCACATCAAGCTACACATACATAAACATCTCACATATCCTGTCACAGCATATAGATATAATCAACATCATCCACATCAACACAAAACATACATGTAAAACACATTTGGATCCAAAAAACATGTATACTCATATATATATATATGTGGGCCCCTCAGGCCACCCAAATGTTTACATACACAAAAATACATTGGCCCACAGGCCCGTACCACATCATGGTACAAAAATCGGCTCACCAGCCTATCAAAACAATATACAATACAATCAAGGGGCCTCTATCGCACCCCTAGCTGCCCCTCCCTCAGGAGGAGGTGGTGGCCCACCCCTACCTGCCCCAGGCGGTGGTGGTGGCGCACCTGCAGGACCCTCCTGCCCCAGCGGCAAGTGTCCACTAGTCATGGCGGCGATCACAGCTACTCGTCGCATGATAGACCGCCATGGTGGCGGTAACCCGATACACTGCTCCAGGAACTCCTCATCCTGGATACGGATCCACATGCCCTCAGGCACGTCCCGAAACACCGTCTCAAACTGACGGAGTATATAATCCAACTCCCCTCCGGCTGCCGCCGGAGGAGCATGAGATGGCCCCGCACCAGGGTCATCAAATCGGCGCCTCCTTGTCGGTCTCGTAGGATCTGCAGGTCTCCCCACAACCTCATCCCTTCTGCGTCTCTGTCCATGTGGAGGTCTCCCCTCTAGCTGCACCGGCGGCTTGTACAAGTCCACCTCGCGCCCACGAGGTGCAAATCTGCACATGCACAAAAAAAGCAACAACAGATGGTATCAATGTCTATACATCAAACATATGCACTAGTATATCAAAATCACAACATAAATCAAAACATATAAATACATAACATACCTCTATGATAAAAAACCTCCCTAGGAGGCAATACCATGTTCGGGTCCCCCCGGAAGTCTACCCCAGCATAGGGGAACTGAAGTATAACCTGCGGCATCTGCCGCCATATCTGCGCTGCCTGTGCAGTAAAGTAGTGTCCGCCTTCGCCACCACTATGAAGAACCAAAATCTATGACCACCACCTCAAGCACGGCTCTCATACCCCAGGTGCCTCTATTAGCACCCTCGAGCGCAGCATAGGCACCCTCTCCAAGAAAAAAGCCACCGGGATGGAGCCAAATGCAAACTCCCCGACTCCTCTAGACCGACAGTGGTCCAGCTGTGCGATCATCTGCACATGTAGGGTCAGACCCAAGGAAAATTGCTCACGGCCCACCACTACCCTCTCCATCAGCATCATCTCACCACCACTAATCCGGTGGGGCGCTCGGGATCCATACACCCGAACTATCATCACTGCTATGCAATGATGCAGCAGGGCATCTATCCCACTGATGCTCATTCCCGACCCAGTCATATAGTGCTCACCCGAGCAGTATCGCTCGGCGATCATCTGCAAATGCGTGTCCCTCGGCAGCACAGGATCTTCCAGCAATGGTGTTCCCCGGAAGGGGAGCCCCGTCAAAAAGTAGATGTCCTCCACCGCAGTGAAGGCAATCTCCTCTCCTCGCACGAGGAAGCAGTGTCGATCGGGGCTCCACATATCGATCAGAAACTGGAGAAAAAACTCCTGTGAACATATCAAAGGGAAATAAAAAAACTTTAGCAACCCACTGGCTGCTAAAGATGCTCAAACTGTAGGCCTTGCATCGGCCACAGCATCTCACAGTTGCGACCAGTCCCACTCACGCCACCGTACATCCATGATCCCTGCTCGCCACCTGCACACAACCCAGAGTCCTATATTAGCTTAGGAAATCATCCAATACATCAAATAAGCTAATTTTTTTTACCCTGAAACCTTGCCTCAAAGGCACGGTTTTACCACCCACAGGCACGCACACATGTGCACCTGTTCACTATACAGGCGCGCATGTGTGCGCGCCTATTTTTCCCACAGGCGTGCTCATAAGTGCACCTGTTCACCATACAGGCGCGCGCTAGGGCGCACTTGTCATACCCACAGGCGCGCTCGTAAGCGCGCCTATTCACCCCATAGGCGCGCACACATGCACGCCTTCCACTGAGTCGCCTGCGCATGTGGGCCCATCCTCTACCCAAAAAGCCCCTAAAACTCTCGTACGACCCCCCGTACCTACCCTGCCCAAAAATTGGAAACCTATAGCTATGCAGGATGTTCAGACCACTAACCTAAAACTCGCATGTCGTGAATCGGGTACCTCGTGCTCTCGGAATCATGCAATCTCCTCTGAATCTACTCGGAAACTCACTGAAGCAGCAGGTACAAATGAGGTGGTAATGTGGGCCCTACAACTATATATAGGCCTTTTTCCAAACTTCCACTCACCATTCCGGGAGCCCACGACGTCCATTTTTCAAACCGTCTTTAGCCACAGGATCAGCGTCCCGCCACCTACATCATGACTGTCCCCGGGTCACTTTTCATCCTACGCCCTCGAGGCGCTTTTTTTTTTCATATCATGGCCAGGTACGCACGTGCATTGTTACATTTATCTCATACATGTTCATATTTGTTATTATCATCAGATATGGTTCACTTTGGGTATTTGGTTGTTCTGTGTGTAGGTACTTGGTCATCATCTCTTCACATCATTCCTTCAGGTATATACTCAGCAATGGCATGTAGTCTCTCCCACTGTATTGCATTTACATTCCCAGTCACACCCCCTGATTTTGGCCTTTAGGATACCCTTTTTCGGGCTCTGCAGTACTCACACCTCCATTTGCATTTTTGGTACTGGTACCCGGTAGTTTTCTTACCCACATGAGTCGTCTCATTCATAGCACCTTTTTGCACTTTTTGACACTCATGCTTCTCTTTATTACCCTCTAGGGATGGGAGTCCTGCTAATCTTTCATCATGTTGCGAATAAACCACATACTTCTTCTCCTCATTTTTCTAGCTTCCCATATGGGCTCCCAACACATCGCTTTATGGTCATGTTCTTTTCTTTACCTGCACCTCCGCAGGATCATGAACCCACCATTTCATCCACCATCTGTTTGCCCATATGTGAACCTATATTCATCTCACATACCTCATACAGAAACTCACCCATGGGACCCCCACCCTTCACCAGTTTTCCTAGAAATTTCTGCCCTCCCTGGGCACGCATTTCACACTGGGGCACCCGTTTCTGTATTTTGTACATCTTTCCCAAATTTATTCATTATTTCTTGTACAAACGCCTTTTTCTAGTCTTTGCTTTTGTCGTCACTGTTGGCGACCTACTTTCCTTTTTGGGCCACATGCAACCCATGTCACCCTTGGTTGGAGCATTACTTCTCATCTACCCTCACCGACATCATCTATATCTTCAGAGTACTACCCAGATCACTTACCTATACCCTCTGAATTTGTTCACCTTGTCCCGCCTCTGGCACAACTTATCCTCGGTCTTGGTTTGTATCATGCATTCTCCAACCAAGGGCAGTCTTGAGTCTTCACACTTCTTGACTTCATGTACCTCTTCCACTTCCTTACTACAGTAGATTCCATGAAGCTCTTTGCTTCTGAGAGTCGCGTCCTCCTTTTGTCGACATCAGTACAATTTTCCAGAAGGGTGACAGTATCTTGATTCTCATTTTCCATTTAATGAGAGATCTCGGATGGCACAGGGGGAAACACCATTGCTCCCTGATGTCATTGACCCCCATAACATTCGACGCCAACACTTTCTCATGTTGCGGTGGGTCTTACTTTGCGACTATTGCAATTTTTCTTATCAGTTGCCGAAGACCTCTGAACTTGGTAGGGCCACCAATGCCCACATCACCATTGTTGTTTACTTCCACGACCATTACCGTTGGTTCAGAGTATGTTCCTTTGCAGAATTGTCTCCTGCCTTTATCATTCCACCCCTGAGGGCGCTGTAGTTGTCTACATCAACATTTCAGACATTTTTTTCTTCAGAGTTACATTACACGAGCATGGGGCATGCCCGCCTCATTTGTACACACTTGTATATTGATACACACCTTGTGGAAAGTCGGGATCTACAGGTTCCTTTATTATCCAAAGCATTGCTCTATATGGTCCCATTCTTGCTCTCCCTTACAACACCATTCTCAGTAAAAGAAACATTGATGGATTTCGGCTATACATTTTTCTCCTAACCTCATCCATCAGGGGGCATCTGTTATCACTAAAATTTCGTCCGCATGTGACGACAAGAACTCCACATCATCAAAATAGGACTGGAGTCATTCATGGAACAGGATTAATTCCATAGCATTGCAAAAGGGTAAAAAACTATACAAAATGACCAAAAATTTGAAGGGCGCTTTACAACATCTGGGTGCACGCGCGTATGCATGTAACAACAACATACAAAACACGCATATGTGCACAAGGTGCGGTTGTTGGGAGAAAAACCCGCGCGCCTGCTAAACGACGCATTTATTGAAATTGGTCGGCCTCCCAACCACTAATGGATCAGCTCCCAAGTCGATTTGACACCAAATCCGAGCT